>PVHY01009196.1:0-57596 GCA_004024945.1 Uropsilus gracilis | reverse complement strand
CAGCAGCAGCAGCAGCAGCAGCAGCAGCAGCAGCAGCAGCAGCAGCAGCAGCAGCAGCAGCAGCAGCAGCAGCAGCAGCAGCAGCAGCAGCAGCAGCAGCAGCAGCAGCAGCAGCAGCAGCAGCAGCAGCAGCAGCAGCAGCAGCAGCAGCAGCAGCAGCAGCAGCAGCAGCAGCAGCAGCAGCAGCAGCAGCAGCAGCTACTCAACTACGAAAGAGGCGAGCGAGAAAGAAGGTCATGGAGAGAGCCCAGAGAAAGCATGAGGACTGCTGGGGCACTGGTGGACTCAAGTTGCTGTTTCCATGCTGCCTGGTTTCTCCTGTTGACACTAAAAAATCCCGTGGGGATGATGCCAAGGGCTCCAACATTCTCTTTTCAGCCGCTAGAAGGGATGGTGAACCTGCCCAGATCCAGCTGGTTGCAAAGCAGGGGAGACGGTCGTATCTCAAACAAGAGTTGTTCTTGACATAAAATGAGGTAGCAGGGGCAGAGGTGGTAAGAGCTGGTCAGATCCTGAGTGTATTTTGACAGTTGAAGTAGCAGGATTTCCTGACTGACTAGAGGTAGGGTGGGAGAGAGGAGAGTCTAGGCCCAGCAGGTTGATGCTTGGAGAAGCCATTGGTGAGGAGAGGAAGGACACAGAAAAGACAGGTATAGGTGTGGGGGAGGGAACAAAGATCAAGATCAAGGCAGACTTACTGCAAAGCTAATGAAGCTGAGGTCTTCCATGTGCTCGGGTTCCAGCAATATGTTCGTTAAGTTATTTGGCGGTTCTTTTTTCCCCAAAGAAAGAATCCTAAATTATATAAATTTCAGGGTCCAGACATTTGGATCTATTCATGATTAGATGTTCCATTTTGGACATGTTAGGGTTGAGGTATCTATTAGGTATCTATGAACAAAGTTGTGCCATCTCCCCCCCCCATCATATGTTGAATCCCCAACCCATGAAGTTATAGTACTTGGAGATAGGGCCATTAAGGAGGTAAAGTTAACTGAAGCCAAAAGCGTGGGGGCCCTTTTCTGAGAGGATTGCTATCCAGGAGAGACAGAGGTACCAGAGCGCATGGTCACACAGAAGGGACACCATGCAAGGTGCCATGTGAAGGCAGCTTTTTGAACTAGATGAGGGTCCTTGCAAGATACCGGGCCTGGCAATCTTTGCCTCCAGAACAGTGAGATGAGTAAATTAATGTGTGTGGTTGAAGTCACCTAGACTTTGGAGATATCTAGTGGCAGAAGAATGAAACTCTGGCATACAGGAGAGAGAGTCTGGACTGGAGCTATGAATCTAGGACTCCTAAATATATAGACAATAAAGGTGTGAAAACACATTAAGACTTAAGAACAGTTGTCGGGCACAGCAGCGCGTGCCTGTAAACGGCAGCCTAGGAAGCCGCGGCGGGGACCAGAGATCGCAGTTCGAGTGCCGCCCAGGGCAACATAGTGAGACCTAGTTTCAAAAAATAGCTGAGCATGGTGGCGCACACCTGTAATCCCAGCTACCTGGAAAGCTGAGGCTGGGGATTGCTTGAGTCCGTGGTACCCCAGACAACGTGAGCCTGTGGTTCCTCCACAGGTAAAAATAGCGAAATCTAGTCTCATAAAAAAAAAAAAAAAAAAAACAAGACTTAAGAACAGAGCCAAGTGTCTGTAGTCCAAGCTCTGGGAGGCAAAAGGCCTGGGATCACATGAGTTCTCAGGTTCGAGACTGCCCCAGGTAACATAGCGAGACCTGGTCTCAAAAAAGCAACCGGGTGTGGTGGTGGGTGCCTGTAATCCCAGCTACCTGGGAGGCTGAGTCTGGGGATCGCTTGAGTCTGCGGGATTGGGACTACCCCGGGCAACATAGCGAGACCTAGTCTCAAAAAAAAAAAAAGAAAAGAAAAGAAAAAGAACAGGGCCAAGGGGTTCTCCAGTGTTAAGAGTTGAGTTTTTTGGAAAAAACCAGGAATGGAGAGTAGGGAAGAGTGGCCTCAAAATAAAGGGGAAACCCAGACCTTGCAGCAGTCTAGAAGCCAAGGGTCAACAAAGCGGTAGCAAGAAAAAAGGAGTGGCTATGTCACATGCTGCTGATAGGCACAGAAAGACGAGGTCAGGCATACCAATCGATTTATCGATATAGTGGATGCCTCGTCTGCCTCTGGGGGCTTCAGTTTTTTCCATGAAGTCGGAGGCATGGTAATGAGGGCATGGCATAGGGCAAGGAACATGGGGGAAATAGAAAGATGAGCGATTTAAGAAGAGTGACGAGTTTGAAAAGTGAAAAATGCAATTTGACCAGAAAGAAGGTGCTGGGATACACAAAGGATCATTGGAGCCACAGCTACAGCAGCACGGTAAGGGTTAATTGTTGTTGTTGTTGTTGTTTTGCATGTATTTTTAAATCAGAACAGCAGATCCTTGTTTCGGGCCTCCAAGACAGTTTTAAGATAAGAACAGGATGCTGCCAGTCCAGGAGAGGCCACTTGGACCTCAGGGGGGTGTCACGTAGCCATGGACAGCTGTAAGAAATCATATCCCAGAGATTGCTGAATGAGCTTTGATCCCTGCACAGAGAGCTGCCCCTGAAGCCATTTGACACTGGGCTGCACCAGGTGACATTTGTTGTCCTGATGTTGCTTTCCATTTCCTGGCTGGCCTCAAGGAGCATGTACACATGTGTCTAGTATATTGCAAGGGGAATCAGAAATGACATCCAGATGGCTGTGCCTCTGACAGGCTCACAAATGCATTCCTTGCCTTCTGAGGGTAATAGTAACACTGACACTGAACACTTGTGAGCTCTGGCCTAAGTGCTGAGTCCACTTACTGAATGTCTAGCATAGCCCTATGCAGTAGTTGCTGTTACTATCCCCATTTAACAGAGAGGAGAAACTGAGGCTCAGGAAGTTAACTTGCTTATGGGAAGCATTGGAGACACAAATTGGACCCACGTGGACTGATCAGCAGTGTGTAAAATGTAGTGAGCGTTTTCCATGAATGTGACTGGCAACACACGGAGTGCTATACATGGATTATCTCATTCTTCCACACTACAGATCGTGGAGGTTGACAACATTATTAATCTTGTTTTACTAATGAGGTCAAGTAATTTCATCCAGATCACACAGCTAAGAGGTGGTGGAAGCCACTTTTGAACTCAGCAGATGGGTTAGGAACTTGTGCCAGAGTGCCTGATATACTCCTTGTCTTGTAGATGGATGCGAAAAGAAATGGATGCCTCTTGTAAGCATGTGAGTTTTCTCTTAAAGAGCTCTTAGCCCTAACTGTGATAAGGGCTTAATAGCTCATAATGGAGGACCAGGCTGGAGAGAGACATTTGGGAATTGTCAGCACATAGCTTGAGATCTCACTGGGGGGAGGGTGTAACTAGAGGGACAGAGTATATCTCTGGCCTTGGAGACTTCACCACATAAAGGAATTGCAGAGGAATTAGCAGCAAAGGAGGCCGAGAAAAGTCTGTTTTCCTTTTACCCGAGAGTTGGGTGAAGCCCAGAGAAGATGGAGTGTCAAAAGGGAGGGGACGGTCAGTGGTGTTGAACTGGGTCAAGCATGGTGACAGCTGAGCAGCCTGCAGTGACTAGGCACTAAGAGGCCCTCTGAGCACTGTGCTCAGTGCTTTGGAGGAAAGTCAGTAGGAGGCGAGGAGGTGCAGATAAAGAGTGCAGACAGCTCCCCGAAGAAGCCTGGCTGTGAAAGGAATGAAAGGGGTGATTGAAGCGTCAGAGAGAATTTCTTTAAGACGGGAGAGGTTTGAGTATGAGAAGATGGGCAAGGGGAGACTGAAGATGCAAATGAGAGAAGGGATGGATGGAGCAGAGACTCTGAGCACAGGTTACTTTGGGAAAGAGAGGTGGTCCCGCATTCTCCTAAACTAGAGGCATGTTAGTGTGGGTGGGCGAATCTGGATCAAGTCTGAGGGTTGAGGTGGTACAGCTCCCCACCTCCCCTCCACCTCCAGCCTTCTCTTTGCTTTGTGAGATAACATCATTTGGTTAGGGTGAGGGGAATGTAGATTTTATTGGGTGCTAGAGAAAAGTGGTGATACATGAGGCATCATGCAGGGCATTTATGTACATAAATTTGCTATTTGTCACAGAGATCCTCAGAATAGATATTATCGCTCTGGTTTGTACATGAAGAAACTGAGATTCTCAGAACAAGGAAGATTTGGAGTAGCTGAAGAACAAAAACAAGTAACTTTAAGCACAGAGAAAAGAACTGAAGGAATAGCCGGGCACGGTGGCTCGTGCCTGTAAGCTTCAGCCTATGAAGCGGCCGGGGCTAGGGATCGCGGTTCGAGTCCCGCCTGGGGCCCGTAGCGAGACCTAGTTCCAAAAAACTAGCTGGGTGTGGTGGTGCGCGCCTGTAATCCCAGCTACCTGGGAAGCTGAGGCTGGGGATTGCTTGAGTCCGTGGTACCCCGGGCAACGAGAGCCTACGGTTCCACGGGCAAAAATAGCGAGACCTAGTCTCAAAAAAAAAAAACAAAACTGAAGGAAAATCTCTGAGGACTGAGCTGAGCTGAGCTAGCCTAAGTGTGGACTGGCACCAGCCTGCCCAGTCATGCCCTTTGCTTCAGATGTGGCCATATCCCTGGAGGTGGAGTGAAAGGTGAGAGACTGAGGGGCTTACATGCTGGGGGAAAAGCAGTTCAAGTGATCATTCGATGGAGCTCAACTGAGGGAAGCACCTGAAGTCAGAACAGCGGGGAGAGGCTAGGAAAATTGGTACCGCTCATGCTTCTGGATGTTTCCTGGAGGTTAAAATAGGTTAATGGGAAAGTGAGAAAGTGAATGAGGAAGTTGTGGTCCTGTCTGAGAGTGAGCTTTCGGAGTTAGAGGTTTCATAAGAGATGCATCAAAAGATGACAAAACTGAATTTACACCTATGGGCGTGTGTATAAGTTTGTGAGTGAGACCCGGAAGTGAGGAGGTAAAATTGCCCTGCGGCTTCCGGAAGGGTAGCCACAGAAGCATAGAGTCCCCCAGGATGGTGGCATATGTGAGGTTTGGAGCTGATGAAAATAGCAGCCTCGTCTCCTCTCCTGGTTGGAGAGAAAGAGCAGCCTCCATGGGGAAAGAGGACCCCTACGTGGGAAATGGCGGATTCAGCACAGGGATCAATCTACCTGCTAAAGTTAACGACTAAAAGAGGCACACAAACCAGGTATTCTTTACATTCAAGGTCACAATGGTGTCTTTTTAATTGACAGCACTTAAATAGTATTTTATGGTTTATAAAGCATGTCTCCATTAACTATTAAATTGCATGAATTTTAGGCACATTTTTTTCTTAGCATTTTTTCTCATCAAAACATGTTGGAAACTGATATTATGCTGGTTTGCAGAGTTAAGAATTGGTTTTGAACAGTCTTTGAAAGCTGTTTTAACAACATTCTTTGCACCTGAGACACACAGCCTATTCATCTTTTGTTCCTTGCCCACCTGACCCCACCTAGACAAAGTAACTCCTGCTGCCAAAACTTCCCTTCAGATTCCTAACCCTGGTAGAAGCTTTTCCTCCAGTTGAAAACCAGAAATAAGGCTTATTTTAGCCTAATTCTTTTTTCCTACCACATGAGGGCAGACTTTTTAAGAGAAAAAGGGGACCGATGGTTTACCTTGTGTAGAACTGAAAGTAATGAGAAGTTATGTGAAGGCCAGATTTTGTGTGGTTTCTAGGTCTTTACAAACCTGTTTTCTTCAAACCTACAACTCTTTCTGCCCATGCTCCACCAATGGATGAATTGATTTCTTTCTTTGCTTCCCCCCTTTCTCCCAAAGGAGTATTTATTTATTGAACATTTATCTAGGCAGGGTCGCTAGATCAGATACAGGATGCTTAATTAAATTTGAACTGCAGATAAATACTCATATTTTATACATATTAACGGAGTCTTAAAGTAAAAAATCTGGATGGAAGTGTCACAAGGCCAGAAACTGGAGATGTGGGTAGAAATGATGAGCATAGTTGTCCAGCCAGTTGTGGAAATGAAAATCTTTATGTGCACACTGCTGGAGAAAGTATCAGATACTATAGAAAGTGTCAGGAGGCATAGACCAGAGATAGGGAGATGGAGATGGGGGCCATTATAGAGAATCTCAGTCCTTACAAGTCAACCTAGTCACATCCTAAAAGTGATTAATGTACCAGTTGTCAACAATTCCACAAAGAAATGAAACCTCCCCCAAAGAAGAACATTCTATCAGTACAATTTCTACGCTGGCAAAATGCAGCTTTCCTGCCTGCCTGTGACTATGAGGTCCCTCTTTTTCTTTCTCCTTTTCCTAATAAACCCATCCTTTTGAAGTGTAACTTTTGACTGCCTCTGTCTGTGCAAACTTCTGTGTCTCCTGGCTAAACTTGCCGCTTGAAGGGGAACTCTGCCAAAACTTTTCTCAGAGGGAACCCAAGCACCCTGCTCACTGAATCCCAACATCTCATCAAAACCACATCAAGCATATATTTGGGATATACTGATGTACATGTATATTTATCTGGAACTCAAATTGAGTGGGTGACTTGTATCTTTATTTGCTAAATCTAAAACTGGCAGCCCTAACCCTGGGATAAGAGCTGTGGTGGAAGTTGGCTGGGTGGGCTCTGCTGGCAGAGGCACAACTGAAACAGTGAGCAGTTCAAGGCGACTGGCACGGGGACAGTCCACCCACTGTGGTAGCCACTTCAGCAGCAGCATCTTCCTTGCTCCCCATTGCAACACCAAGCTCAGATGTCTCCTCTCCTGGATGCCTTCCTTGATCTCCCCAAGTACACACTTTGCTTCCACATCTCCAATAACACACGATCACACAATGTGATTTACATTTCTGTCTTAACCTACTAAATGGTCAGGGATGGAGTTGAAAGTGATTTTGTCATACTCATATATTTCTCTATTGTTCAACACAATCCCTGGCACATAATAAACATTCAATACATGCATGGTTTTAGTAAATGGGTTAATTTAACATGAGATATTAAATTTTTTTCTTCTTCATAACTTGGCTAGCATATATAAGAAAGGGGTGCCATTAGATGCCTTCTAATGCCCTTCACAGACCTAAAAGGAGTCCCCAATCTATTGTTGGCAATCAAGTTGCTTGTGAAGACTTTTAGCTTTAGGAGATTCGGCCATCGAACACTGGTTAAAAAGTGCTTCAAGCTTTGTATGTGACTTAAAATCAACCAGAAAAATGCTTCCTAACATGTTTGTGTTTTCCTCAACAGATGCCAAAGTAGAATTATGTTTTTGTGGTGGTATCTAAAAAAAAAATCACATTACTTAAATTGAATAGTTGTGAAGATGGTTTTTATTAAGTGTGTAAAGAATTGATGTCATTGCTTCAGTTGATCATCTTGTATAGGACATCTGACTTTGCTGCTTTATCTCATCAGACTATTCAGCCAATTTCAACTCTACTTCCAAACAAAAATAGCTCCTTGAAAGTACCGTTCTCCTTCAGTGGCATGTAGATACCTCATTCAAACAAAATCTGCCTTTGGAAAATGTAACATATTTTTAATTATTTTACTAGAAATGCACCCTGTAGCATGCTTAATACGTGTTTTGTGGAGGCCAGAGGGACAATATAAAAAACTGTTGAAAAGTGAATAAAATGGACTTTAAAAAGTAGTTCAGTGACTTAAAAATGACTGCAGGGCTAAATTGTAAAAATAATCCCCAGAAAAACAACAGAATCCTCAGCACCAGAAAAGACTTTAGATTCTTTTTCACACCCTGTTGAATGAATAGTAGTTGTTGTGAATGGGAAAAAACAAAACAAAACAGCTTTCATCATTCTTGTGGATTTCCTTCTAACTCCCTGGCTTGAAGATTTATTATCAACTTCCATCCCATTCCAGAACCCACTGGTAGAATCCCATCTAAAACTTGTCATCCCATGTTAAGTTAACAGTTAACATTTATTAAATGCATACTCTGCCCTGGGCATTGTTCAAAGCACTTTACTTGTATTGACTCAGTTAAGTTTGAAGGGAGGTAACATAATGGAATCAGCAGCTCTGGAGCCAGCCTCTCTGAGTTCATGGTTCAGTTGCACCACTTCCTACCTGCTGACCTTGGACAAGTTGGTAACTGCTCCCTGCCTTGCATTCTCCATCTATAAAAGAGGGGTGATAATGCTGTTGCTGCTGCTAAATTGTACCTCATGGGTTGCGAGAGGATTAAAATAATGTATGCAAAACATATAGAATAGTACCTGGCAGCCAGTAAGTATTATGTGTGTGTATATGAACAGACATAGTTATGTTTATCCATATATGCAAACAGAATAGTTTCTTAAATTCACACAATCTGCCCTTCTAACCACAACACATACTTCTTGTTTTTGTTTTATTCTGTATTATATAACCTTTCCATTTTAAAGTAATTTTATGCTTGTAGAAGACTTACTGAGATAGTTCATATAACTTATACCCAAATTCCCTTAATGTTAACATAGAATCATCTACATTTGTCATAAGCAAACAATTAACTTTGATACTACACTACTGTGATTAAACTGCAGACATGTAACTACTAGCAGTTCTAAAATGAAATACAGACTTTATTTGGAATTCACCAGTTTCCACACCAATAATCCTTTTACCATCCTTCAATTCAAGACGTTATTTTGCTTCCTCATGCCTATCGAGCAACTATTCTGGGCCAGGCCCTCTACCAGGCATTGTGGATATGGGTATGAGTAAGGATTTGTTCCTGTCCTCAGATAGCTGACAGGAGGGAATGAAGCAGGTTCTAGTCATAGTGATGAGTATTCAGTGTGATCATAGTAGAGCATGGAGGTCTGGACAAGGAGCCAGGAATTCAGATGGGGTCACCTAAGCTGAGACCTGTGGATGAATATGACTTAGCCCAACCAGGGTGTGTGTGTGCTTGGGGTGGACAGGAGGAGCTGAAACAGTAGTAAGGTCTCCCCTCCTTTGCCACATGGTCCCACTCTTTTTAAACTACACTCCTTGCCAGGCATGGTGGCTCATGCCTGTAAGCTTCAGCCTATGAAGCGGCAGGGGCTAGGGATCGCGGTTCGAGTCCCGCCTGGGGCCCATAGTGAGACCTAGTTCCAAAAACTAGCTGGGTGTGGTGGCGCACGCCTGTAATCCCAGCTACCTGGGAAGCTGAGGCTGGGATTGCTTGAGTCTGTGGTACCCCGGGCAATGAGAGCCTGCGGTTCCACAGGCAAAAAAATAGCAAGACCTAGTCTCAAAATAAAATAAATAAATAAATAAAAAAACAAACTACACTCCTCGATTGAATTTATGTTCAGTGACTACAGGACTGAACTCTGAAGTCCCCTAGTTAATCCCAGGTCCTGGGAAAACCTCACATCTATTACCTACAAGTTAAAGTCAGGCACTGGCTAATTTTCCTATAATCTCCTGCTAATATTGACCATGACTTGACTGTACAACATGTGACAAGGGTTCTAGCTTTGGGGTCATGTAGATAGAAGCTTGAATCTTGACTCCTCCACTTACCATCTCTGTGACCTTGGATAAAATACTCACTATTTTAAACTTGCTTCCTCTTCTATAAAATAAGAACACTAATGGTGTTGTAGGGGCAGAGAAGAAATTTCCTCCAACTTCATTTTTCTCAAGCTGCATTCTTCTCAGCAACTAAATTAATGTCAGACAGTCGGAGAAAAGAACAAATTTAATGACATCAAACAAAGAATCTTCATATGAATGTGAATTCTTAAGTCAATAGGACAAAATGAAGAGATATATATGGAATGGGCTAGGAGCCTGGGACTTCAAGTAGAGAGGAGGCGGACTTAAATGACGAAGACCAGATGCTAATTAGACATTTGCTCTCCTGCATAGATAGATTTCTCTGAAAGATGATTTCTCATAACAATCCTAATTCTGGGTAATAGCCTCAATTTTCATTCCACTGGGTTGCTAAGGGAGTGAAAGCTTCTCCTGAGCCTACAGAGCCTTGATTGCCCTTAGCTTGAAATAATCTACACACCAAAATGACATATCTTTGGAACATGTCTGAGCATCGTGTCTAAACATCTTGGAGAGGCCTAGCCTTCACTATCTATCTCCAAGAGTTGTTATGAAGATTAAAAATAACATAGACTTACAAAATCAACTCAAAAATGGATCAAGGTACTAAACATATGACCTAAAATCATAAAATTCGTAGAAGAAAACATGGGACAAAAGCTTGATGACACTGCATTTGGCAATGGTTTCTTTGACATGACACCAAAGGCACAGGTAACCAAAGGAAAAAAATAGACAAACTGGACTTCATGTAAACTAAAATATTTCGTACATCAAAAAATAGTATCCACAGAAAAAAAGACAACCCACGGAATCAGAGAAAATACTTGAAAATCATATCTATGATATCCAGAATACATAGAGAGATTCCGGAACTTAACAGCATCAATAACAATGGCAACAAAAAATCAACAAGCAGCTTGATTGAGTAACAGAGGCAGGACTGGAGAGGGCATTGTCATTGGAGGTGTATGGACGGTGAGTGAAGCCTGTGGACATGAGGCAGTAAAAATGTAGCCCTAGCATTATGTAGACAAGTTAACAAATGACAAATTTAAAGTAATATAAGTGAGCAAAGGACTTGAATAGACATTTCTCCCAAGAAACTATACAAATGGCTGATAATATTAAAAGATGCTCAACATCACTAATCATTAAGGAAATGTAAATCAACACCACCCATGAAATACCACCTCACTCCCATGACAATATGACTATTATTTTAAAAAAGGACAACAGAAAATAGCAAGTGTTAGTGATGATGTGGAAACAAACCCTGTGCTCTGTTACTGGTGTAGCCACTGTGGAAAGAGGGGGCGTGCTCATAAAATTTTTAAAAAAGAACTACCATTTGATCTAGAAATTCCACTTCTGGCCATATACCCCAAAGAACTGAAAGCAGGTTATCCAAGAGATTTGTATACCCATGTTCATAGCAGCATTATTGACAACAACTAAGTCACAGAAGCAACTCAAGTATCCATCAATGAATGGACATAAAATGTGGTTGTAAATGGAAAACACCAGTCCTTTCCTCCCATATTTCTTCCTTACTGTCACGCTACTACCACACTCACCACACTTCTGATACCAGATGTGTGGGCTTTCTCCCTTGACACAATTCTTTGACACCAGCTATGTCCCCTACAATTTAATTCAATTCAACGTTCTCTACCTGGGGTACTGTCAGACCTCACAGGCTTAGGGATCAGTCCCATGAGACTCCTCCCACCCCCTTTAGATGCCAATTATAATTAGAAGGTTCTCAGGTTACCCACAGCTTCTGTCCAACATGACTATAAGCAGGGGTTCCATGACTACCTCCTCGGATTTGATAATCATTGTTTTGCTAGGGCATCACACAGCACTTAGGGAAACACTTATGTTTGCCAGTTTATTAAAGAATATGATAAAGAACACAGATGATTCATCAATTAAGAGACATAGGGCAAAATCATGGAGGTCCTGAGTGCAGGGCTTTCTGTCCCCATGGAGTTAGGGTTCAAAAATGTGGATGTGCTCATACACCTGGAAGCTCTCAGAACCCTGGGCTACTGAGATTACTATTGCAGCTTCCTCGGGTAGGCAAGATCAATGATTAACTTTATTCCCAGTTCCTCTCCCCTCTCTAAAGATTTTGGGAGGAGGGCTTCTTATGATGGCTTATTTTTTCCGATGACCAGCCGCCATCTAGGAGCCATCTGGAGTTACATCATTAGAACAAAAGTCACTCCTATCACTCAGGAAATCCCAGGGGATTTAGGAAAGCTGTGTCAAGAAATGAGTGGAAAGCCAAATATTAGATATTCCTACTGCTCTTATCACTTAGGAGTTTGTAAAGGTTTTAGGATTTCTGTACTGTACTGTATGTATATATATATATATATATATATACATTCTGTTCTGTACTGTATGTATATATATATACCTATACATTAAGGAAATGCAAATCAACACCACCCATGAAATACCACCTCACTCCCATGACAATATGACTATTATTTTAAAAAAGGACAACAGAAAATAGCAAGTGTTAGTGATGATGTGGAAACAAAGGAAAGGAAATTCTGATATATGCTACAATATGGGTGAAGTTTGAGGACAATAATTAGGTGGAAAAAAGTCACAAAAAAAAACATGACTACCGTTTGATTCCACATGTATGAGGTAGAGTGCTCAAAACCATAAAGATAATGGTCCTTGCTTTTTACTTGAACTTCAGTTCTGATTTCCAGGCTTCCAGCTAGTCATCTTCTACTGGATGTCCTGAGGACACCCTGCACACCTAGCATATGCCATTATCACTTCTAGTCCTGTTCTTGCTGATGATTTTGCATGTGCTAATGGCATCACCATCTTCTCAGGATCAACATTTAAATTTTCAACATTGCAGTAGTCTAAGGAATTGCTGTTCACACTGCTGTCAACCAGTATCATACTTCAGCATCTTGGTCTCCATTAGAGGCACGCACCTTCTGATGAAGAGGCAGTTTGAGTATTGTCCTGTCCAGAATACTTTTTTCCCCTCACCTTTTTTTATTTGGTGAGCAAGGTTTGCAAACAAATGGAAGGGAATAGCCTTGAGGCATATTTTATTCCACCTACTATGAACCCCAAGGAACTGTCCTTGCAAATGGCACCTAGAGTCAATACTTCCCACATGGTGCAAGATACATGCCAAACCATGCTCTTAAATACCTTTTCCTGGATGCTGAGATCTACAAGTGCATTAACACCATTGGTTAAGCAATAGTGGAATTGATAACCTCCTTCTATTATGGGTTGATCCAATCAATTGGCAGCTTGAAAATTATTGTTTTAATTGGATAACAGTTTCATGAGTACTGTAGTTTCCAGGATTACATTCTTTAACCAAGTTCACCACCAAATATCCAGTCACAAGCCACCACCAACCAAATGGTCCCTTGTATCCAGTCCCTCCTTCCTTCCCCTCTGATAACCTCCATTCTGTTGTCAGAGTCTAAAGGTTTGTTTGAGAAAAGTAATTTTAATCCTACCCATAAATTCCACTCTTAAGCCCAAGGCAAACTCTTGCACATGTGCTCTGAAGATATTCAAACAGTTACTTACATCAGTGAACTGCCTCAAACTAAAAACAACCCAAACATGCACTAATAGTGAAATGGCTGAATAAATGTTGGTATATTCATGCAATGGGATACCAACAACAGCAAATATAATCATTTATAGGTACACATCAGACCATTAGTAAATCCCAAAAGCCATGGTGAACAAGTAATTCAGAGAACACAAGCAATATAATTCTATTTACATGGAGTTCAAAATCAGGTAAAACCAAGTAACACCATATTGTTGGAGATTAGCAAATGTGTGTTACCAATTACTTATAAAAGCAAGGAATAATTAGCATGAAGGTCAGGACAGTGGCTAATTCTTGGAGGTTGGGAAAAGAAGATGGTAGGCTCTCAAGCCGGGCATGGTGGTGCATGCCTGTAAGTGGCAGCATAAGAAGCCACAGCAGGGGCCAGGAATCACAGTTTGAGTCCCACCGGGGGCACGTTGCAAGACCTAGTCCCAAAAAAATAGCTGGGCGTGGTGGTGCACGCCTGTAATCCCAGCTACCTGGGAAGCTGAGGCTGGGGATTGCTTGAGTCCGTGGTACCCCGGGCAACATGAGCCTGTGGTTCTACGGGCAAAAGTAGCGAGACCTAGCCTCAAAAAAAAAAAAAAAAAAAAAAAGATGGTAGCCTCTCAAAGGAGCTTTGAAGGCATTCTTTTTTAATGTGGGTGGTAGATTTCAAAGATTTCAATTTCATCATTATTCTTCAAATTGTGTACTTGCATTGAATAGAATATTATATGTACAATATATTCATCATTTTTAATTTAAGATGAGATCATATCTATTTTTAGATAAATAGCTCTTGCCTACCTTCAAAACTCACTTCAAGTATCCTTTGGAAAGCCTCCTCGGACTCCCCAGGTTGATTTACTTAATATGGAAAATTTCAAACATGTATGGAAGTAGAGGGAATAATGTAGTGACTCACCATTTAACTGTCCTCTAGCCCCAACAATTATCAACATGTCATGTTTCTTCTATACACAGATACATGCTTCTCCTACTGGATAAGTTGAAAGCAAATCTCAGCTATTCTATCATCTCATCTGTAAAGACTTTGGTAAAAATCTTTGAACAACAAGGACTCCTGCAATAAGATACACATGAAAATACAATTGTCCACTTAAGTGACAATGACTTTAATAGCAAATGTTCGGTTTTTACCTGTGTCTTATAGCTTTTGATTTGTTTGAATCAGAATCTAGGCAAATCTTACACAGTACGTTTGGTTGTTAATGTTTCCCATGTGTTTCTGAATGTTTTCCCTCCCCCTCTTTTTCTTTTTTTGCAATTTATTTGTTGATAAACCTAGATCTGTTCGATTTCCTATATTCTTGATTTCTAACCAGCCCTTTGCCCATTTTCATAAAGCTCTCTAACTTTTCCTTTACTACCGTTTTCTAGTTCCATCTATACAGTGTTGAGGAGGCATCTATAAGAAAACATGTCAGGCCGGGCATGGTGGCGCATGCCTGTAGACGGCAGCCTAGGAAGCCACGTCCGGAGCCAGGGATCATGGTTCAAGTCCTGCCAGGGTCACGTAGTGAGACCTAGTCCCAAAAAATAGCTGGGCGTGGTGACCTGTGCCTGTTATCTCAGCTATCTGGGAAGTTGAGACTGGGGATTGCTTGAGTCCGTGTACTCCGGGCAACGTGAGCCTGCGGTTCCACAGGCAAAAATAGCGAGACCTAGTCTCAAAAAAAAAAAAAAAAAAAAAAAAAAAAAAAAAAAAAAAAAAAAAAAAAAAAAAGCAAGAAAAAAAAAGCATGCAAGAAGAATATAGAAAGAGAAATGACTCTTGTTAAGATCTCTCTTCATACTCCCTAAACTTGCTGTCACCTTCCAACACACCATTCAAGGGCTGCTTGTTTTACTTGATTTTTGTATCCTCTGTGCTTTACACGGTTTTACAGATACTAGGTGTTAGATAAATATTTATTGAATGAATGAATATTTATTATTGAATGGATGAATATTTATTGATGGATGAATGATGTCACTCTCGTGTACTGATTATGTGCGATACCTTCTGTTTTCAACATATAGAAAGATTAAAAATTTGTGAAATTTTTATTTCAACCCATGGGAGCCAAGTATTATGCAAAATCCTGTTGATAGTTACTTTTCTTAAAAAGTTGGACAAATTTCATCTAAGGAACACTTTATTTATTGTATGTTCTTTGCTGCCCTTTTCCTGAACCACCATGGTCTTGATAAACTTGTTTGAATGTAAGTTCCCTGCTTTGCAATGGAGGGAAACCGCCTGGCCCTTAGGGGGAATTGTGGGTTAATGGTTTCTGAGTAATGCATTATCACCACAGTTTCTTAGAAACTTCTTTTGAAGAAAATTGTTACTTTCTGAGATATCTCTGCTCTGTTTCTCCAATTCCACAGGTCATGCCTCTTGTAGATTTTCCTCTCTCACTCTATGAAAAACAATGTCACTGACAGAGCTGGAAACAAACTTCCTCCTGATTTACAGCTGAGCTATGCATACTCTCCAGTGCACACAGCCAAACACTCTTTCACTCAGCTCTGTGACATGACAGGCACTTAACTCTTAATTATTATCTCTTCTACTTTGCCACAAACACAAAAGGCATCAGTGCCACCAAATAAAACTTTTCTGTGTGTTATGGACTTAATAATATTCTATCCCTTATCCATTTGAGTCTGTGAATATCATGGATGTTCTTGGAATTGTTTTAGAGATACTTTCTGTTAATCCCTAGAAATGAGCATGTCTTATGGGATTTATAATATTAATTTTTGTAAAATAGTTATGAACTGGACTCAATAATTTAGAATTCGACTATCTAGTCTTTCTGTAGCTCTGGGGTTGGGGTTTATGGAATTATGTTTGAAATGGTGATGAAGTTCATCTCTCATTAATTTTTTATCTTTGTATGTATGCATTAATTCATTTATGTATTCATTCATTCATTCATTTATGTATGTATTTCTTTCTTTTTTTCTTTTTTTAGACTAGGTCTCACTATTTTTTCCTCTTGGAATGGAAGGCTCACGTAGCCCAGGGCACCATGAACTCAACCAATCCCCAGCCTCAGCTTCCCAGGTAGCTGGGATTACAGGCGCGCGCCACCATACCCAGCTATTTTTTTGGAACTAGGTCTCGCTACATTGCCCCAGGCAGGACTCAAACCGCGATCCCTGGTCCCCGCCGCGGCTTCCTAGGCTGCCACTTACAAGCATGTGCCACCATGCCAAGTCTTTCTCATTATTTTTTTTAATGTAGCAGCTAGGTGATAGTGAATTAAGATTTCCTGGAGAGCCAATTTTAAGCCATCCGCTGACAGTAAAATATGAACAAAGACGGGATGGCATATTGAAATTACACCTAGTACATAAACTTCTATCAAACACTTCTAATCTGGCAAACAATACAATGAGTGACAGCAAGTGCAATAAAACAGAAACCAAGATCAATTATCTTAGAAAGATTGCAGTGAGCAGATAAAAATGGGACCGTGGAGGTCTTCTGAATTAACTAGCACTGAGAACATGAATCTGTCTTTCATCTTTTATTATTTCATCCTTTTCTTTTGAAGAAAACTCAAAAACAATCTTTTCTTCAACTTCTCAAAATGAAATATTCACTATATCACTCTTACTCCTTATTAAAAACTGGTATTAGTGTGCCTTGATACTGAAGACATCAAAGAAATATGGCACCTCCTTATAAACATAAAGGTTCCTGAAGTATTTTTGCTTATTTTTCTGTAGAATAGATGCAAAATTCAAGAGATCTCATTGTGCATTGATTGAACTTTACTTGGATTTTCTGAAATTTCCTTTTCCTTCTTGAGCCACTCCTTGTTGAGTGGATGAATTATGTGGTGATTTGTTTGTAGCATGTTCTGCTTGTTCCCAATTTTCTTCTGAGAATGCTCTCCCAGTAGAATACTACACTCTTTTCATTTTTCCAATGATTCTGGATTTTAATAGTTTTATTCCATTGCTAAGTAGTAGCTAACTTTTCTCTTTACTATTGTGAAAGTGCATTCAGATGTCATCTATTCCTTCTGCATTTTAAAATGTCTGAAAGTAACAGATGCCATTGACTGCCTGGCGTGACCCCCTTTTCCCAAGAAAACAGAACTTAATAGTACTGGTGAGAGACTGGGTCTCTTCTGATTCCCAGTCCTTTCTCAGGCTAAGGCAGCTTCCATGTTTTAGCAATTGTGAATAAAACTGCTATAAACATCATATGCAGGTTTTTATGTAAAAGTAACTTTTTACCTCCTTTGAGTAAATATCAAGGAGTGCAATTGCTGGGTCATATGGCAAGGGTATTTTTTGTTTTGTGAGAGACTGCCAGACTCTCTTCCCAAGTGACTGTGTACCCTTTTACCTCCCACCAGCCTAAATGAGCAATCCCGTTGTTCCACACCAGCATTTGGAGTTGCCAGTGTTCAGATTTTGGTCATGATAATAGGGCTGTAGTTTTAATTGACATCTTCATGATATAATGTGAAGTATCTTTTTGTAGATTATTTGTCATTTTTTGCAAGATGTCAGCCCATATTTTAAATGAAGTTGCTGTTTTTCTCATTGCATTTTAAGAGCTCTTTGTGTATACGGGATAATAGTTCTTTTTGAGATGTGTCTTCTAAAAAACAGCTTATTCCAGTCTATAGTCATCTCATCACCTCTGTCAAGGTCTGGCTTAGGCAGGGACATGTGGTCATGACGCCCATGGAGAAGCATGTTGGTGACCTTTCAGACTTTTCTCAGTCTTAGAAAGGTACAACAGAAAAAGTATCCTCTCTTCTAGCTTTTGGAAGTTATTGTTTGAAGACATGATGCCTAGAGCTGTTCTGACCATGCTGCAACTCTTTGGAGAGTCACAGATGAACAGATACTCAGAGTGGAAAATTGGAAAGAACATGAATCCTTGATAATGGGCCAGCGAATTACCTAAACTGCCATATCTCAGTTCTCCTGGTCACGTGATTTAATACACTGCCAGTGGTTGAGACCAGTTTGGGTTGAGCTTTCCTACTTGCATCTGGGCACCCTGAGTGACATGTTACATAAAGCAAGTGGTTCCTATATAGCATTAGGTATTATCATTCTCTCAATTTCCTAACACTACACTCAACTTGCATAGATTCAACCCCCCTTAGGACTGAATATTAATATAAAAGAATTAAAACAACCATCGAATGTGCTTTTTCTATTGTTATTAATAAAAACATCTTGTTATAAAAACAATTGTTGATATCACGGAAAATTAAGAAGTCTTTTTGTTTTGCAAAAGTAAACAGTTGTTGGTCACGTGTGCTCATTAACTCTGTGATGATACAAAGATAGGAAGCACTGTGTGACAGTCAAAGTTCAGAGATATTTCAAGAGGTTATTAAGATGAACCCAAAAGCACAAGGTGAACATTGAGTTTAGGTTTAGGTTACAGAGATGAGGGCTAAATCTGTTTAGTATGAGACTTAAAGTATCTGGGAATTTCAATTAAACAGCTAATTGCTTCAGAGCCAGGATCAGGACAGGGTTAAAAAATTACTAACAGTTTGAATATACAAATCCAGGCCGGGCACGGTGGCTCGTGCTTGTAAGCTTCAGCCTATGAAGCGGCCGGGGCTAGGGATCACGGTTCGAGTTCCGCCTGGGGCCTGTAGCGAGACCTAGTTCCAAAAAAATAGCTGGGCGTGGTGGCGCGTGCCTGTCATCCCAGTTACCTGGGAAGCTGAGGCTGGGGATTGCTTGAGTCCGTGGTACCCCGAGCAACGAGAGCCTGCGGTTCCACGGGCAAAAACAGCGAGACCTAGTCTCAAAATAAATAAACAAACAAATAAATAAACAAACAAACAAACAAACAAATAAATAAATAAATAAACAAATCCTTCAGTCAACAAGAATTTATTTAAAATGCCTTCAGTAAATGCATATTGGCAGCTGATTAAAGCCAAGGACTATGAACATCAGTTGATCTCAGCTTGAACTATGTGATCTTAGGCAAGTTCCTTAACTTCTATGTACTTAAGTTTTTCTATTTGCAAAGGAAGATGAATGAATAACACATGGTGATAGAGAGAACCAAAATCAGAGACTGTATGCAAATAGCCTGGGAAAGCATGTAGTAGCAATAATAACTTCTACTGCTTAGCCTTCCATTAAACCAATTATGGCAATTGTCTCGCAATGATCTGCTTTGTCTCATTTAGACCCAGATAGCTTTATTTCTGTACCTTATTTTGAAGCAAACCAGTAGACCGGAGAACGACCAGGCAAGCATGGAACAAAACATGCTCTGGAAACAATATCATGCAGGGAATAATTTCAGGAGTTAAGCATTTGACCTGAAGAGAGAAATTTTCATATATTTAAAAAGGGAGCCACATGAATCAGGCAATAAATATATTTTGTGTTGCTCCAAAGGTAACCCCAGATATAATCAGGACAAGCAGAATTCAGCTCACTACACTATGCTATCCATGCAACAATTGCATGACCTAATTAGAAAAGCAGTGACCTCCTGATATTGTAAGCACTTGGGCAGAGGCCAGCTGAGCATCTGTCAGGGATGATCCAGGGAATTCAGGGAATCCTGCCATTCCTGCAGTTGTATGTTTCACTTGAGTCCCTTTTAGCAATTAAATTCCAAGTGAATTTTCTTCCACATCTCCTTGGAAGGTTTTGTGAACCTACAAGGAATATTAACACACCCACAGGGAGTCTCTACTGTCTATTTTACAGACTCAAAAATTTCAGAGCTGAAATATCCATTAGTGACTAAATACATACAGGTCCCAGCAACCAGCTCATGAATTCATTGGTATGGGAATTAAAAACAGTTGTTTTATTATTTTTCTAGTTTAGTCATTTCTTTCATCATGAAAATAATGTAGCTGAAGAAAAACTGTTCCACATATAATTTTTATGCATAGCTTCTCAAATATACTTGTATTTTTTTTTTGAGACTAGGTCTCACTTTGCTGGAACTGCTGGGGGTACCATGTTTACCCGGGAACTGCTGGGGGCACCATGAACTCAAGCAATCCCCAGCCTCAGCCTCCCAGGTAGCTAGGATTACAGGCATGTGCCACCACGCCCAGCTATTTCTTGAGACTAAGTCTTGCTATGTTGCCCCAGGCGGGTCTCGAACCCGTGAAGTCAAGCGATTCCTAGCCTCGGCCTCGCGCTTTGTAGGCTGCAATTAAAGGCACGTGCCACCGTGCCTTACTTGTATTTTGCATATAAACACATATACACATAGATATGGCTTTATGTATGTATTTTCCTATTTTCAGTACATAAGGGTTTTAATAGTTTGCAAGGACTGCCATAATAAAATTCTACAACCTGGGTGGCTTAAGCAACAGAAATTGACTGACTCAGTGCTGGAGACTTGAAAGTTCAAAATTAAGGTGTCAACTGGCCTGGTTCCTTTTGAGAACTGTGGAGGAAAAATTTATTCTTAGCCTTTCTGCTAGTTTCCCGTGGTTTGCTGGTGATTTGTATATTTCTTGGTTTCTGGAGCATTACCCAATTTACGTGACATTCACCTAGGATGTGCGTCTGTCTTCAAGTTTCCTCTTTCTGTAAAGACACCAGACACACTGAATTAAGGGCCCAACACACTCCAACGTGACTTCGTTTTTACGTAATGCATCACATCTGCAATGATCATATTTCCATACAGAGTCACATTCCATGGTAATATTCCATGGTGAGCACTTTAACATATTAATTTTGGGGGTATAAGATTTAACCTGTATTAATTGACCCTGTAATAAGGGTCAGATCAATTTCCAGTGCCACTTACAATGTCAGAGTGCTTGTTCTCTTGTATCCTTAACTGCATTTGGTTTTATTTTTCAGAAAGGTGTTTTTTGCTAGTTAGGTGAGGAATTGCACCATAGTGTTGTTTAAATCTATGTTACTTTGCTAGTGAGTATAAAGTTTTCTGTTAGCTACTAGTTGAATTTCTTCTTTTGTGAAATGTTTGTTCATGTTTACTGCTTCTGTTTTTTAAATTATGAAAGTAATATATTGCAAAACAGAGAACATAAAATCACCCATAATGCCACCACTCTGACATAGCTATTATCATTTTTATTGCCTTCTAGGCTATTTTCATATACATGTTTTACTCTTGTAATCGTGGTGTACAATAGTCTTATCACCTGCTTTCTTCACTATATGGGGTACTATAATATGAAAATAGGTTGCTCCTCAGTCTACCAGAATAGCTCATTCACAATAATTATGGATTTGGAATTAAATTTCTGGCAATAGTCAAATAAAACTCTTTGAAGGATAGAGTACCCGGCACTAATTGGGTATAAAATAAGAGAATCTCTGGCTGCAAGAAAGTTAAAATTTCATTTTCATACCAAAGACTATGTTGGTATATATGTACACACACTCATGCACACACACACACAGTGTCTCTGTCCCCCATACCTGGCACAGAGCTCTTAAAACTCCTGTAATTTCCTAAGGGTAAGAGCACGAGGGGCATCTTTTGTTGTAATAGTTTTTCTTTGGCTTCAGTTCCTGTCACAGAGCTCCTAAATCCCTTGGAATTTCCTGGGTGATAGCAGTGTCTTTTGTTCCAGGGAGGTGGCTCTTGGATGGCTCCTGGATGGAGATGTTCACCAGAAAGACAAAGCCATGATTAGAAGCTTGGAATTTTCAGGACCAACCCCTCCTCCCCACCAGTCCCGGGAGAGGGAGACAGGCTGAAAATGGTGTTAATGTCCCATCGTCCTATGTGCTAAAGCCTCAATCAAAATCCTAGCTATGAAGGTCAGAGAGATCCCAGATGGGTAACATACCCCAACTTCACAGGGATAGAAGCTCTGTAACCAGGCTCCTCCTAAGACCTCAGCTTCCCTAATCTGACTGTTCACTTTAATCCTTTACATAGCCTATACTTCTGTGAACCACTCTAGCAAATTAATCGAACCTGAAGAGGGCATCATGGGAACTTCTGATTTGTAGTTGACCAGTCAGAAGTAAAGATGACAACCTAGAGTTGTGGTTGGCATCTAAAGTGGGGCAAGCGGCAACGTAGGGAGACTGAGCCATTTACTTTGCCATCTTCAGGTAGATCGTGTCAGAACTGAGTTCAGTCGTAGACTTGTAGGGTCTCTGGTTGGTGTCACAAACTGGTTCCCCCCAAACTGTCAGAGTGTCAAATTTTTGGTAGGAATGTGAGAGTAAGTGAGGACGAGGAGGGAAACCGAGGTTTTTCCTTCTCATCTGAAAGCTAAGGGCATACAACACAAGCAGGGAAGCACTTGCCTATGTTCTCGGAGAGACAAAAATAAAGTTAAAAGAAATAAAACTTATGGGCACGGTGACTCGTGCCTGTAAGCTTCAGCCTATGAAGCGGCCAGGGCTAGGGATCGCGGTTCGAGTCCCGCCTGGGGCCCATAGTGAGACCTAGTTCCAAAAAAATAGCTTGGTATGGTGGCGCGCGCCTGTCATCCCAGCTACCTGGGAAGCTGAGGCTGGGGATCGCTTGAGTCTGTTGTACCCCGGGCAAGTGAGCCTGTGGTTCCACGGGCAAAAATAGCGAGACCTAGTCTCAAAAAAAAAAGAAAGAAAGAAAACTTAAAAATAAACAAGCTGCTATATAAATTATAAAACATAATTCATGTACTTTTTAGATGCATGGCTGTAAACTTCACAGATTTCGTGGAAAAAAAAACCTGCCACGGTCATATCCACATAATTATAGTGTTCAGAACAAGTCACATACATCATTTCTCTGGATTTGCTTCCATCTGTTCCTGTGCAATCTCCACTTCACTACCAATCCCCTGTTACTTCCTGGAATCCACAAGAACATAATCTCATTCATACTCACAACTCTCAAGTGGTCTTGTCCATACCCTTTCATTATCTGGTGTTATTCTGCCAATGCTTTTGATACTGATGAAGTTGTCCTCACTGTCAGGCTCTACCAAAGATACAGCTGCCTCAATTTCTAGGTTTCCAGTATGGGAAAGCAAAAGTTTTGTCAATGGATTACATTACACTAAAGATCCATCAGAGGTGCCAGTAAGATTTTCCACCCCTTGGTTCCCAGATCCATCTAGCCTGACAATGAGAGAGGAATAGCATTATAGATGGACTGTCAGTTGGTTCATAGTGATTCCACATCCTATAGCAGAGCATCGCAAGCTGGCAAGGTGTTAATTCCTAGGTGGTACCATAACTGAGCCTTCAGAAAGCCTTTCCAACAACCTGTGAGACCTGCTGCTTCTATGAAGGTATACAAAATAACAAAGTGAATTTCACAAACTTCAACCCAATTTATCAGCGCAGTAACAAACCCCAAGCTACTTAAAGAATCTCACCAAGAAGTGACAAACCATGATCTATGGCAGGTTGATAATGTTGGAGCCCCTCCATTACCACTAGGGTTTCCTTACCAGAATAGAAACTATTTCTGGACTTATTCTCCCTGACCTGCTAGAACCATCTCTCTGTAATAGAGACCAGAGCCTTTTGGAAAGTATTATACTTGAGATGTGAAAATTGTTACTCTCAGCCGGGCATGGTGGTGCGTGCCTGTAAGCGACAGCTTATGGAGTGTGGCAGGATCTGGGGATCACGGTTCGAGTCCCACCCGGGGCAACACAGTGAGACCTAGTCGCAAAAAAATAACCGGGTGTGGTGGCGTGCGCCTGTAATCCTAGCTACCTGGGAAGCTGAGGGTGGGGATTGCTTGAGTTCGTGGTACACGGGCAATGTGAGCCTGTGGTTCCATGGGCAAAAATAGCGAGACCTAGTAAGAAAGAAAGAAAGAGAGAAAGAGAAAGGAAGAAAGGAAGGAAGGAAGGAAGGAAGGAAGGAAGGAAGGAAGGAAGGAAGGAAGGAAGGAAGGAAGGAAGGAAGGAAGGAAGGAAGGAAAATTGTCACTCTCTAGAACCAATCTGAGTCTTTGACATTTGCAAAGGCTTTGGTGATCTGGCAAAGATTATGGCAGAGTAATAATTTTAAATGCAACATTTAAAATATAAAACATTATTTGGGAAACTGACACTATATAATATTTTATTAGTCTATCTTCAGACTACTTAGGGTTCTTTAAACCCCAAATTAATTTCACCTTGCTACCAATCCTCCACTTTTGCTTCTTTCAAATCCATAACCAGTTGATTAGAACTTTAGCTCCTACCAATGAACTGTTGTAAAATGAGAAGCTGGCAAACTGCAGTCTATTAACTGCTTTTTGTCAATAAATTTGGTCTGGAGCACCCCATACCCACATATTTGTAGATTGTTGATGGTTGTTTCTGCATGACAAGGATTGAGTTGAGTGGTTGCAACAGAATCATATATGGCCTGCAATATCAAAAATAGTTGCAGGTTGGCTCTTTAGAGAAAAAGTTTGAAGATCGCTGGTATAGATCCTGGACCTAAAAGGTCAAACTGGTAAAATGGATTATTTGTATTCCTTGAAGATCTGCCCATTGGATCTTGATTTTCCACTGTCCTTCAGGGCTATCCCTCAGGCTTATATGGTAGGGCTATGACCAGAAAATAATTCACTTTTAACTGTTACAGGCATATTATATAGAGCCGATTGTACACAAGCCTAGGACTCCCCCATGAGGTTGTAAGTGTGACTCTTTAGAAGACCATGTAGCAGCAGTAGGAATGCTGGGACTTCTACCTTCAAGAACTGTTCAGGCCACATTCCAAAAGTCAGCTTGCATTGAAGTGGAAATGTTTCACATTCTGCACATAAACTTGAGAGCACACTCAGTTTATGGTTAGGCATAAATTTAACCAGTTTATAATGGACAGTTTGGGTGACATGGTCATTTGAAGTTCTGTCTTTAAAATTTAATTTTAACCAGCCGGGCATGGTGGCACGCAACTGTAATCGCAGTTACCTGGGAGGCTGATGCTGGGGATCACTTGAGTCTGCAGGTTCGAGACAATCCTGGGCAACATGGTGAGACCTAGTCTCTTAAAAATAAAAAATAAAAAAAAGAAAAAGAAAATTTAATCTTAACCAGAACCTAGAAGCAAGATAGGAACTAGGTTTGAAGAAGTTACTTCCTGTAGGGAACAGGAGTGTTTTCTAGAGCTCCAGGGCTGTCTCGGTGTTGGGCGCCTGTGCAGACTTCCTACAAGCTGTCATAAAATACCAATTGGACACGAATGTTTTTTGGTTCCATTGGGTTTGTTGGATGGTAAGCTCCAGATGGCAAAACCACTTCCATTATCACCTAGACCACTCCCATTATCACTTAGACCAGATAGACCACCAGCTGTCGCCTTGGACCCTTTCAAAAAGGGGAGATTACAGCTTTGTGGGCCACTAAGTAGAAAGAAGCAATCGGTCATATGTCATGTATGGTGTCTCCAATATCGAATGAAGCCCATTAAATGGCAGGGCGTCTGAGATACAACCTGTCATTCACTTTGGAAGGGATATCGAAGATATCCCAGATTTCTGACATACTTATCTCCACTCCCCATCCAAAAATTTACTGACATATCCACAGGCCCCTGCATTTTCTGGAGTATTATCACCTATGGTCTGGCACCTAGCACATCTCCAGCTTCAGTTAACAAATGTCATCAATGGTAGACTAGAGTCATAATGTCCCGTGGGATGATGAGCTGATCAGGACTCTTGAAAAGGAGTGACACATGTCTGAAGAATTGCCACATACTGTGGCAAGACAGGAAGGCTTTCTGTTTCTGGTATTCACTGTTGCTAATCCTGTCTGTATTTATAATTTTGCTATTTTTTTTAACCTCATAGGCTTTTTACCTTAATTTTCATTTTATAAACTGTTGCATTAAAATATTATTAATCTTGGTTACTGAATTTTCTGGCACTCTTTGACATGTTGTGCTTGAGGTGCTCTACTCCCCTCACCCTAGTCCCAGCCCTGATTGATATAGAGAAAATGCTTTCATTGTATCAGTAGCTACTTGCAAAGTTTAGAAGGTCATATCTTAAGCCAGGCACAGTGGTTCGTACCTGTAAGCTTCAGCCTATGAAGCGACTGGGCCTAGGGATCGCGATTCAAGTCCTGCTCGGGGCAACACAGCGAGAACTAGTCCCAAAATATAGCTGGACATGGTGGAGCGTGTCTGTAATACCAGCTACCTGGGAAGCTGAGGCTGGGGATTGCTTGAGTCTGTGGTACCCCGGGCAACGTGAGCCTGCGGTTCCACAGGCAAAATAGTGAGACCTAGTCTCAAAAAAATAAAGAAATTGAGAGGACTCAAGTAGCTATTCCTTTACTGCCTGTTTTTTCCCTGTTCATTATTAACAATTCTATGGAGATATTTCTAAGGGCGCCAACCTTCCTTAGCTGCTGGAACTGATGATGAACCTATTCAGATCAGGATGGTTGCAAACCAATGTGCATTTCACTGACACCCTTAGGAACTAAAGATATTTCCATGGGATTGAGTTTGTTAGCTTTATTGGTTCTATGAGAAGACTGGTCAAGGTCAAAACTCCATTTATATCTTGTCAATCCTGATCCTAGTCTTTGGTGGCCATAGTATTCTCTTTGTCTAGAAATTGTTTTAACTCATTACTAGGATCTATTAGTCTCCCCAGGGAAATGATTGCAGGTTTCCTGGGGAAAGCCAGGAAGAAAATATACACATATTTGTGGTGTTCTTCCTTATGTTTACCTGGCCTCCTCTCCCTTTATGGAACTCCAAGTCTATAAATCACTCTGATCTGGGATGAAAGATCATGACTCTCTGTTGTGATAGATCAAGTCAGGTTTTCATTAATTAAACCAGAAGTCTTATTAGTTGCAGAAGGACCTGAGTAGGCTGCCCACCCATTTCTGTTCATGGGTCCCTGTTTAATTATATAATGCTGAAGATCCCTGCGAATTACAATTTTTTTTTGAGACTAGGTCTTGCTATTTTTGCCCGTGGAACCACAGGCTCCTATTGCCTGGGGTACCACAGACTCAAGGAATCCCCAGCCTCAGCTTCCTGGGTAACTGGGATTACAGATGCGCGCTACCACGTCCAGCTATTTTTTTTGGAACTAGGTCTCACTACGTGTCCCTGGCGGAACTTGAACCGCGATCCCAGGTCCCCGCCACAGCTTCCTAGGCTGCCGCTTACAGGCAGGTACCACCATGCCCAGCCCTTGAATTACAATTTTTGATTACCATTCCTATTCTAGTAACTTCCCTCCACTATGTCTATGTTGTGTCAGTGGCCCCACTTATCACTGGGATTGCTCCCAGCAATGTTTATCCCCTTGTGACCACCAGTCTCATTTTGACTGTAACACTTGCATTAGCAGCCCCTCCTAGAAAGAATTGGCAATCAAACTGTTTAGAAAGATAAGGGAGTTTGAGTACTGAATACTAAGTGCAGAAGGAGAACTGGAGTTGAAAAATCAGTTTTCAACCATGGTAGTGGAGATTGGTTTAGACAGGAATCATCAATTGATGCTAAAACAAAGGAGAAAGTCTGATGGGGGCAGAATATTTCCATTGTTCTTAAATTCTTTCTTCAAACTGCTTATTAGTTTCTAAAGAAAAATAATTAACTATAAAGCAGAAAAATTAGAAAATAATTTGATTGGGCGCTCAAAATGACAGACATCCTGTGCCTCCCACTATTCGTCGTAAGGACACAGCCATCAACTATGTAGCCGAGAATACTTAATATGAGTCAAACCTGAGGAAATATTAGTCCAACTCCACACGAGGAACATTCTAGTATAATAAAAGAAAGGAGGCCCTTATAAGAGAAAGACTGTGAATTTCCAGATAAACAGAGACTAGGGCTGTGACAACTGAATGCAACATGAAGGCTGTGTCCTGAACTCAAGGATAGGGATATTGTGGGTTAATTGACAAATTGATCTATGGAAGCTAAGTTAGATCAAAACTTTATGTGAATGCTCATCTTAATATAGTGTTATTAGCTATGTAAGAGAATATTCTTATTCGTCAAAAACACACGGTGAAGTGTTTAGGGGTAAAGAGCCATGGCATATGTAACTTGCCCTGAAAACCTTCAGGAAAATTGTGTGTAAATACATAAAGAGTCCATGCACTAAACATAAAGCAAATGAGATCAAATGTCAATAGGCGAATTTGCATAAAGGGTGAGTAGTCTCTGTGTTGTGCTTTTTTTTGCTGTTTTTGCAAAACTTTTACACTATTTTCAAAGAAAAAAATTGGGGGGGGGTGGCGGGCACGGTGGCGCGTGCTTCTAAGCGACAGCTTATGGAGTTGCAGCGGGGTCTGGGGATCACGGTTCGAGTCCTGTCCAGGGCAGCACAGCGAGACCTAGTTCCAAAAAATAGCTGGGTGTGGTGGTGGGCGCCTGTAATCCTAGTTACCTGGGAAGCTGAGGCTGGGGATTGCTTGAATCTGTGGTACCACGTGAACCTGCGGTTCCACGGGCAAAAATAGGGAGACCTAGTCTCAAAAAAAAAATTGTCTCAATTTCTTAATGAGGAAGTAGTCATGTGGCCTTTCAGAGGACACAACCAAGGCATGAGCTGGCAAGTCACATATGATAAATTGACACCATTATACTTGCTATAGTCTTGCTAAGTCCTAGGGTTAACTCCTCGACATCAGGGGAGGGAATTTCTAGGGTCTCAGTATCTAGTCTAGACTTCTGTTAATCAGAGCAGTAAACTCCGGAAGTACATCCTGATGCTTCTTCAGTCAGCAAACAGATGTACAAGTTCCATTCTTCATAGAGAATCCTAAATGCCCAGGAAGTTTCTGGTATATGTAACTTAAATTCCCATAAGATAGATTCCTGTTTTTAAATGCAAACCGGAGCTGCTTTGGTAGGAATATAAGTGATACAGCTGCTATGGAAAACAGTATGGTGTTTCCTGAAAAAAAAAATTAAAAATAGAATTATCATATGATCCAGCAATTCCATGTCTGGTTATTGATTCAGAATTAAAAGGAGGATCTCACAGAGTTTTTTTTTCTCACAGAGATATTAACTCTCCATGTCCATAGCAGCATCATTCACAGCATCTAAGAGACAGAAGGAGTGCAATATCTACTGATGAATGAATGAAAGGACAACCAAAATGTGGACTAAGCAATGGACTGTTATTCAGCTTTTAAAAGGAAGGAATCCTGCTGGACACGGTGGCGCGTGCCTGTAAGTGCAGCCTAGGAAGCCGCAGCAGGGACCGGGGATCGGTCCACTCGGGGCAACACAGCGAAACCTAATTCCCAAAAAATAGCTGGGTGTGGTGGCATGCGCCTGTAATCCCAGCTACCTGGGAAGCTGAAGCTGGGGGTTGCTTGAGTCCGTGGTATCCCGGGAAACGTTGAGCCTGCGGTTCCGCGGGCAAAAACAGCGAGACCTAGTCTCAAAAAAAAAAAAAAAAAAAGGGAAGGAATCCTGTCACATGCTGCAACCCGGATGACCTCAAGGTCCTTATGCTAAGTGGAATAAGCCAGTCAGAAAAGGACAAATGTGGTATGATGCATCTAAGGGAGCCAAATTCACAGAAACAGAAAGAAGAATGGTGGTTGTCAGAGCCTGAGAAAGGGGGAAGTAGGGGGTTGTTTCATGGGCATGGACTTTGAGTTTTCCAAGATGGAAATTTCTGAAGCTTGAGTGCAGAACTAACACTGAACAGCACACTTAGAGAGGGTCAGGAGGTAAACTTTATGTGTTTTTAACCCCAATTAAAACATTTTTTAAAGAGAGAAGAGATAGAGGTGCTACTTTACACCCCAGGCAACACACAGGGACTTCATTAGCCACCCAAGAGCTGCCACAGGTTCATGTTCGAAATAAGTTTTAGGGAGGTTTAAGTACAACAATAAGTGATAGCGCTAAAATAGATTTTAAACAAAGTTTGGGATGTTTCAGTGACACCCCCACCTACGTCAAAGGATCATTTGGTGTCAAACAAGCTACCTTTTGGTACATGGAAAAGAGAGACTTTCTGCCTGGATGAGTCACAGTTCTGATAAAATGAGACTATCATGTTTCAATAAAATCATGCCGTGTGTCTATTTAATTATTCAGTTGCTTAACTGGTACTTTTTAGATGTATGTTGAAACAAAGTGATAAGGCAGAGAGTTTTGTAAAACAACCAAATCCAAACAGTGCCATGTATTAAAAACTGCAAGGGCTATTAATCATTATTTTATAATTCTATATTTCCATGGCAGATGTTGACATTTTACCATTGTTCCGGAACCAAATGTCAAGTTATTCCTGCTCACAATTTTCCATTTCCATTTTCAAAGAATTCCATCTGCAGCTGTATTTATAAGTGAACTCTCTGCTTGCAAAAACCTAGCGTTTCTAAGCAGGTTTGTAAATAGGTTTGAAAGAGGACATGCAAGCACTGGAGACCCGACTAGGTTAATTAATTCTCTTTTCAGGCATTAGAACCTACACAAGTAGGCCAGCTGGAGGTGAATGTTTCCTTTGAAAGTGATAATTATATGCCTCACCAATTGTTTGCTTTTCCCCACCTCCCCTAGTCAGATTCCCCAGAATTCATACACTAAAACTACCTATCAGGAGAGGTGTTTTTTTCCCCCTCTCCTGGGGAACTGAACACGTAGATGAACTGAGATAATAATTGTGGATAATACAGATAGTTTGAAGGCCTGGAAGCTGCATACAAGTAATTACAAAGAGGGGCCTGTAGGCTTCTGCTAAATATAACATATAGAAGCTGCTGCGGCATTGTGAATACGTGATCGTGCTTCAATTCACATTTTCTTCCTTTTGTTACTCCTAAGATGCTTTTCTCTCAATTTCACACTATCCACTTTCTTTGCAGCAGAGAGCTGTGACAAATAGCTCTCCGCTGCCTCAGCCAGCGTGTATAGAAGCCAGGGGACCAGCCCTTTTCCATTCCAGGGCAGAGAGAGCACAGCGTCTCGGGACCAGCAGGGGGCAGTAAGGAAAAGCCTAGCCAGCTGGGAACTCACACCACTGGCCTTTACTTCTCCAAAACCAACCTCACCCTGGGAGCTGGCTTCCCAGGGCAGTTTGGCAGACAAACCAAAGTTTTCACACTTCCTGCTTAGGATACAAGTGTGCCTGGCAGATCCTCAGAGGAACTAGCCGGGCCTGGCCCTTGAAGTGGCATGAGCCTAGGGAGAAAGTTCCGGGTACCAGGAGGGCTGTGTGGCCTTAGATCCAGCCTGAGTCATGGTCCCACCAGTCTTTTCCTTTGTTTAAAAAAATGTCCTGTAAAGGCTAAACATTTCACGCACTGTGCCTCAGATCTTGTTTTGTCCACACTGTTGGAACCATAGAGCTTTGCAAAGCTAGATGATGACAGTTCCTAGATGTCTCGCTGCTTCCAACTTCATCTACAGCCAAAGGAAGAATGTGTGGGAAGCAGGGCTAGAGTCCCCCTTGCTTCCCTTGAAGGAATAGAAAAGGACCTGAGGAGGGTCATCTGGTAGCACCTAATTGAGACTCAGGTTAACAGCTTTCGTGGCAATAAAAGCAGCAGGAACCAAGTCCCAGGTAACCACGAGCATCATGGAAACTGTGCTGCTCTGTGCCTCAGAGCAGTCGATTTCCTTTCTCTTTCATCTGCGCTGCGGTGTTAGTGCCTCTGTGACAGCAAGGCAAGGTGCTGGGGGTGGCTGATGTCTCCTCATCTTGCTCTTCAGGGGGGTGAGTGTGTGGCAGTTCATAAAAGCAATAATAGGTCACAAAGTCCCCAGACTTGCTTATAGGATGGAAATCAGTCCAAGGACCCTGATGGGACCCTCTGGTATGAGTCCATGCTGAGGCAGCTGAGGGCTGAAAGTCAAGTTTCCTGACAGTCTAGCTTCTTCTTCGTGGCCTCTCATTCTGCCGATGGCATCCTGTCACTCAGTTCCAGAGCTAGAGGCCTGCCGTGCCTGATGACTTCCCTTTGCCGTCTTTATTTCTTCATGCGGATTCCATCTTCTCTCTAGTGTCCTGGCATCCCAGTAGTTATTTCAGGGGACTGGGTCATGACAGATCTTCCCTTTTTGGGTGTCAGAAGTTGAGATCCAGACACCTCTGGTTATCAGTCCACAGTGTTTGAGAAACTTGTTAAGAAAAGGCGCTACCCTGTTCTCACTAGCTCTTTCTTCACTGATCACTGTTGCCACAGACTCAGATGCCACCCTTCGGACCTACATGTGCTCCAACTAGGATGGGGGGACCCTGGGCAGTATCTCGAATCCACATGAAGAAATAAAGAACACCAATCAATCAGCTATATCGATAAAAAATAGAGATAGCATATATGTATTTTTGACTTGTAACTTGTTTCCCTGCCCCTTCCCCCCTCACCAATTTAAAAGACAACTGCATTAAGCAATAATTACAGATCTGTGTTCATGGGCATACGGTATAAACATGTAAAGCATAACTGGAGAGGGAATGGAATTTAATGCGGGCAAAGTTTTTGTATACTATTCAAGTTCAATTGATATTAATCCAAACCAGATGGTTACAAATGAAGAAGCTAATTGCAATTGCAAGAGCAGCCACTAAGGAAATAATCCAACGTTATCAGGCCAAGTAGGCATTTCTAGCTTGCCTCTTTCCATCCACTTTCAGTCTCTCGTAGGATTTGCTCATCTGCTCAGTTAGAACCTGCCCAGAGCTAGCAGCATGAGCAAGGAAGGTGTTTATCCTGCCGTGTGCAGGTCTGTGGTACCAGGACTTGTTCTGGCCAGTCCTGTATTAGTCCCAGCTGTTTTCCTCGGAAGTGAATGAACATGAAAGGATTCTTTTGTAGAACTACCTTTACGGGGTGAGGTAGTTTCTGCTGGAAGATGGCCTGCCCGGGCTCTCTCCAACTCAGTCAGGCTGGCCACACACAGGACACATGCCAACTATGTGTCTGTAGTTTATGTGGAGAGTTTCTAGCACATCTAGGAGTGTAAGCATTGGCTTGAAGAAGCCTGGGGATTAGAGAGGCACATCCAGAGACAGTGTCTATATAAGGTGCTCACTGAATCAGAGTCGAACTTAGTAAGAGCAAAGGAGTTGATGAAAAAGAAAGCAATGTGGACGTTTCACACTAGTTTCTCCTTCACGGGCCTCAAGTGCTCTGTGCCAAAAACCTTTGTTGATATTTCCTATTTTATGTCTTCTCTTTGCCATTACTTACGTCTGTCTCCTCCCTCAAATGCTGGATTAGTCGTTTTGGTGTTTTGTTCCCTCTAAAATAAATGCACTTTCTTCCCCAAGCCTGCGGTACTCATGCATTGCCCTGTTTTTGAAGAGAAAGGCAAACCTTTCATCGTGTGCCCTCCCTTACTCCCTTCTCTGCCTCCTTCCCTTCTCTTCAGGTTTGAGCAGTTGTCTCAGTTCCCGGGACCACAGACTGTGTGTGGTTCCAATGTAGGCTGGGAGGCTCTGAGGAGAACCCTGAGGGACTACACTGGGGTTAGCTGGGCCAGAGACAGCCAGGAAGCAGGCAAGTCTTAAGAGTGTTTGATGGAGACACGCTGTTTTTCTTCCCTTTGTATCCCAATTATGTTTACTGAGGTAATGTTCATTTACAACACTGTATTTATTTTAGGGGTTACGGGTGCAAACCTCTACAAATGTATGTTTTCACACCAGGCCCACCACAAAGTCCAATAACCCTCTACCATACGCTGTTTAGATCAGGTGCCAAGGTTGGATGAAGAGATGAAATGTGACCACCATAGTCAATAGGTGGTAATTGGTGTTGGGGGCAGGGGTGATCTATCTCTGTCCCCAAAAGTGGGGGATGCCACCAGGCAGGATGGGGGGGTGCTATCATGAGGAGATGTGTTGGTAAGGAGCCTGACTAGTGTGAGAAATCAAGGGAGGCTGACACTAAGAAACTACTAATGAGCAGATATCAGTGTTTGGAGGTGAATAAGATTTTGGTTCCCAAAGGGGGAGCTGGCAAGGCTGGTGTGGTGAGATCAGGGCACGATGTAGGACAGCAGGCTGAGTGCCTAGGAAATAGGCATAAATCCAGTGATCAGAACTGGAGTTCCAGGGGGGGAATCTTAGGAAAAGGGAGTGTAGAGTGATCGGGAGCCCAATTTGGTCATCGCTCATCCATTTTGAGTTGCCCCAGATGCTCCCGGTGCCAGGGGCCAGGTGCCAGGTGCAGGGCCTGGACTAGGTGCTGGGAATATAATGACAACTAAGACAGGGGAAACCCCAGCCTTGCAACCTAGGGAATAACAATGGCCTCGGCACTAGTACTAGCTATGCGACCTTGGGTAAGTTATTGAACTATCTTGTGACTCAGTTTCCTCAATGGCAATGTTTTGAAGCGATGGCAGTTTATAAATTTCCAGTCTGTCAGAAGGAGCAAAGGTGTGGTAGGCTAAGGAGCTTTCTTTGTTTCAGGGTAAGGGGGATATTTAATGGCAATAAAAGTCCAAGCAAAGATAGTACAAGGACAATGTAGCAAAAACTAGGAAGATCAGTGCAACTAGAAAAGATGATCACCTTCTTAGAAAGTAGAATCAAGAGGTAAGTGAACAGACACAGGTAGATAGATCTGTGTGTGAGAAGTGTCTGTAAAGCCTCGGCTTTCTCCACACACCAGAGAACCTCAAAGAAAACTCCTGAAACATTTTAAAAGGGACTCCTTTTCCATACCTTAGCCTGGGCCTGGCTTTTCCTTGGGAGTTCATTCTCCATTCTATAACAGTATTCAACTTGCTCCAATGGAGAACTTAGACCACATCAAGTAACATCTTTGACTTCTTAGAATAATGAGAAACATCCTTTTGAACTGCTGGCTGTAACTGTCTGTGGTCATGGCCCTCTGGTTCCTCTGAGAGGATCTAGGTGACTCTGCTCTTCCTTGGTGAAGTCCACAGAAATACCCTTGAAGGTTACTGGCTCCTGAATTTGGTCATTTCCTCCTTTGAGGGAGAAGAATTCTCCCACATGGGAAACAAAGACCTTTAAGGAACTTGTTTTGAAGATGTTTCCATATGACAAAGAGCTGATTTGTTTCTCACACATTTTATTAGGAAAACTTTCAAACATGTCGAAAAGTTCTTAAAAAAAAAAGCGTTATGGCAAATACTAAACACCCACCACCTAGATTCTTCAGTGGTTAGTATTTTGCTCTCTGTGTTTGATTAAATATCTATCCACCATCCTTCCACCTGTCAATGAAAGTAACTTGCAGCCATTGGTACATCCCCTCCTTCACCACTCATGTCATTAGCTAGAATGCAATATTTCTTTATGGTGTGTTTTCTTTCTGAGGATAAAATCATAGGTCTCATGTGCAAAGTTTCATGACTTGTAACAAATGTGTCATTCATGGAACACAAACCTCTATGAAAATAAGGAACATTTCCTTCACCCCAGCAAGCTCCCCAAAGATTCCATCCAACCAATCCCCACCCCATCCAACCTGGATTACTTTCCTGGAACTATTATAACAGATTAATACAAATTGAATGGCTTCAACCAACAGAAACTTATTATTTCATATTTATTAAGGTAAAACATTCAAAATCAAGGTGCCAGAGTGTCAAGCTCCCTCTGAAGGGTCTATGGAAGAAACTGTTTCATTCCTTTAGCTTCTGGTGTTGCTGGCAATCCTTGGCATTCCTTGGCTTGTAAACACATCACTCTAATCTCTGTCTCTGTCGTCATATGGCTTTATCTTCTCCATCTGTTTCCTCTCTCTTATTCTGAGGACACCAGTCATAATGGATTAGGGCCCACCCTAACAACATTAGCTCAACTTGGTTATCTGTAAAGACCCTCTCTCCAAATAAGGTCACATTCACAGATCCTGATGGTTAGAACTTCAACATATCTCTTTTTTATTGGGAGACATAATTCAACCCACAAAGCACCTCTAGTATCAACTGCTATTTTGATCTTTTTCCACCGTTGATTTTGTCTATTCTAGAGTTTCATGTAGAGGGAATTATACAGCACATAATGTTTAATGTCTGCATTAAACAGCATTTCTTGTAATTCACCCATATTGTTGCATGTTCTTATTTCCTTTTTACTACTGAGTAATATTCTATCATCTGCATATACCACAGTTCATTTATCCATTCTGTTGATGGACACTTAGACTATTCCTAATTTTTTCTTTTTTTTGAGACTAGTTCTTGCTATTTTTGCCCATGGAATCACAGGCTCATGTAGCCCAGGGTACCACGAACTCAAACAATCCCCAGCCTCAACTTCCTAGGTATCTGGGATTACAGGTGCATGCCACAACACCCAGCTTTGTTTTTTTTTTTGGAATTAGGTCTCGCTGCATTGCCCCAAGCGGGACTTGAACCGCAATCCCTGGTCCCTGCCATGGCTTCCTAGGTTGCTGCTTACAGGCATGCACCACCATGCCCGGCCTCTAATTTTTTTATTTTTTATTTATTTTTTTGCTGCTAAGAACAGAGCTGCTAAGAATATTGATATAAGTGGTTTTGTGGCTATATTTTCACTTCTGTTGGGTCTAAAACCTAGGAGTGGAATTTCTGGATAATTGATCAAGTGACATGGGTGAGTAGAGGGGAAAAGCAGGGAGGGAGAGAGGAAAGAAGGGAATTCCACTTAAACAAACTGGACCGCAAGGATAGGGCTTGCAACAAATTGGTGTTGAGTCTTAAAATGTTGGGGTGGAACTTAAGACTGCTGACAAAGCTGTACTTGGGGCTCAGAGTGACCCTGCAGATGGTCTAGCTCAGCTGTTAGGTAGGGATTGGAATCAGACCCTTGTAAATGACCTGCAAGCCAGAGCCAGGAATTAGGACTCATTTGTCTTAAGCTGTGCTTATACCATTAGCCCCCTCCTCATTTTTATGGATTCTGCCTGTAGTGACTCTACAGGAACCATGTGTTTTAGGTTTGTTATTTTAAACAGCAACTGCTGTTTCTGTGCCATATATGTGTGTGTGTGTGTGTAAACTGTATATATATATATATATATATATATATATATATATATATATATATATATATATATATTAACTAAAGGTCCTAGAGGCTTCAAATAAATGATACTCTAATTTCTGAATTTCATATTCATCACCGTATTGTGGCTGTGTTTCTGCAGAAGAAAGACACAGATGAAATTAAGATGAATTGGAGAATCCATTTCTCTGAGAAACACTTCCTGGTACTATCAGCCACACTGGAGTTAAGTGATCCCCAGACTTCAGAACGGCTAGCCTTGTGCGACTGACTGGAATCCCGATGTCTAGGTGCAGCCAGCCCAGCCCTGCTGCAGACCATGTTTGGCACATCTTTATGATATGTTCTGTGTCTCCGGGTGGTGTTCCTCTGACTTTTGGAATTAGTCCAAGTGGGTATCTCTTGCTCTTAATGAGTTCCAGGGAAGAAGATTCCACAGCCTCCTTTGACGGCTTGTATTACAGTGCTTTATAATATGGTCAAGAAGTGCTTTTCTATTTCTGCTACAACTTATTTCCTCTTTTCTGAATTAGCAGAAATACAAATGAAACTGCCACTGCCTTCTCCCATGGTAGCCCGATATCCGAAGGCACTATGAAAGTAATTTAATGCACTAGCCGTTAAACTTCTTTCCAAGGAGAGCAGGATATGTATCTCGGTGAGCCTCCAATCTGAAGCACCACTAAGAGGGAGTGAATCAACTCCCTTGAGGCCTGAAGTGCTTCTTTTGCTTACTTGTCCCCCATAGACTGTTATTACGCAGACTTATTTCTTTCCTTAGTTCACGTTCAATGAAACACTTTTGCACAAGTTTACTTTCTGGATGATTGGTTAAAGTGCATTGTTCTGACACTAACCTGTCTGGGTGCTATTTAATATCCTGCTCTTTGGACTCACGTCTGATCTTTGATTCTGGAACCCTGCCTGCTGTTTTCCCATACAGTTTCCTCAATTTCGTGGCTTACTCTGGCAATGCCCTTTACCTTCTTGTGTGTGTTAAAGAATCTTTTAGATTATTAGGAGACAAGGACCTTGAACAATCTCCAGGAATGAACTAAGACAAGAAATGATAGATACTTCGCCATGGAGTAACCACCTGTTTGGTTCAGAGTACAGTGAGGTGTGTTCAGTTTGGAAGTCAGTGTAGCTTAAGGATAGCATAAGAGGCTGGGCACGGTGGCTCATGCTTGTAAGCTTCAGCCTATGAAGTGGCCGGGGCTAGGGATCGCGGTTCGAGTCCCGCCTGGGACCCGTAGCGGGACCTAGTTCCAAAAAAATAGCTGGGCATGGTGGCGTGCGCCTGTCATCCCAGCTACCTGGGAAGCTGAGGCTGGGGATTGCTTGAGTCTGTGGTACCCCGGGCAACGAGAGCCTGCGGTTCCATGGGCAAAAATAGCAAAACCTAGTCTAAAAAAAAAAAAAGGATAGCATAAGGGCATTGGTCCTGGTATTGGGGAGACTTGGGTTTCAATACGAACTCTGTGACTTCCTTGTCTGTGTGTCTAAATGAACTTTTTTCAGGCTTAATTTTTCTTCATTTGTAAGATGGGTGTGAATATAATATTGCCTGCCCAAATGGAAAAATAAATATGGTACATCCATACAATGGAATACTATTCAACAATATAAAAAGAGTGAACTAAAATTGTAAATTTTATTTTATATTACAATGCAATTTAAAAATTAATAATTGAACACACCGAAACTACTGGCCTGTACATTTTAAATGGATGAATTTTGTGATATGTGAATTATATCTCAATGGAGATTTTTTTTTTAAAAAAGGACTGTTGGTACATGCAAGCACTTGGAGGAATTCCAAAATAATGATGCTGCGTGAAAGAAGCCAGACAAAACAGAGTATTTACTATATGATTCTATTTATATAAAACTCTAAAAAATGCATACTAATCTATAATGACAGAAAACAGATCAGTGGTTGCTTGGCGGGGGGATTGGAAAGGTCAGGAAGGAGGGATTACAAGGCAGAACAGGGAACCTTTTGGAGATGATGGATATGTTAATTATCTTGATTGTGGTGATGGTTTCATGGGTATATACATATGTCAAAGCTCATCAGATTTACACTTTAAATATGTGCAGTTTATTCTATGTCAATTATATCTTTAAAGAACTGGCTTTTTAAAAGTAACCTTTGCAGATGAGTTGGTAGAGGCTGAAATGGGACAATGAATGAAAATGCCCTGGCACAGGGTGAGTGCTTAATAAATTGTAACTTAAAAGATATCAGATAAAGCACTTGAAAAGATGCTTAGCAATGTTAGCTGTCAGAGACATGTAAATCAAAACCACAATAAGTTACCACTTCACACACACTGGGCTAGTATCATAATTTTTTTTAAATGATAATAAAAATGCTGGCCAATATGCAGAGAAGTTGGAGTTATTGTATATTGCTGGAATACAGAAAATGCTGGACCTGCGAAATGGTGCCGTGCTTCTGGAAAATGATTTAGCATTTCTTCAAAAAGTTAAACATAGAGTTAACATATGACTCACTTCTAGGTATATGACCTGGAAAATTGAAAACATATGCCCACCCAAAAACTTATACACAAATGTCCACAGTAGAATGATGTAAAATAGCCAAAAAATATGGAAACAACCCAAATATCTATAAACCGATGAATGGGTAAGCAAAATGCTATATGTTCAAACAGCAGACTATAAACAGCCATGAAGAGGAATGAAGTACTGATACATGCAACGACACTGATGAATCTTGAAAGCATTAGGCTATGTGAAAGAAGCCAGTCACAAAAGATCATGTATCCAGAGCAAGAAAATCCATAGAGACAGAAAGTAAATTGGTAGTTGCCTGGAGCTGGGGAAGTCAGGATGAAAAGGAGAGCAACTAGTAATGGGTACTGGGTTTCTTTTTGGAGTGAGGAGAATGTTCTAAAAATTAGAGAGTGGTGATGGATGCACAACTCTGTGGATATATTAAAAACCATTATAAAAGGATAATTTTTATAAGTGATAAAGTGGTTATTTAATAAAAAACAGCCAGCAAGTATTTATTATCTTCTCTGTGTTCAATATGGGGTAGGCATCCAACATGGCTATCTAGCAGGTAGCCATGTGTGACTAGCCTCAATTTCTATACAGGGGAATATTTTAAATTTTTGTTGAACTTCTTATAGGAAGTATGAATGAAAGAAGTGGGGACTGGAAACATTTGTTATAAAGTTTCTTACATAAGATAAATTTTCTTGTAGCCTGAAGCCCTGCTACTCAAATTGTGGTCCAGCAGCATGAATACCACCTGGGAACTTGTTAGACATGCAGAATCTTGGGTCCCGCAGAGACTTACTGAATGAGAATCTGCATTTAAACAAGATCCGCAGGTGTTTGGCATGCATATTACAGTCTGAGAAGCGCTGGCCTGAAGGTGAGCAGGATGACTTCATGACACTTTAATTTGCCTTGTAATCAGTCTGTAAGTGAGATGGTGGCAGCATATTTAATATTGTATTATGTTGAATATTCTCTCTATAGATTCATCACAGATGTAATCATAATCTTAAACATTGAAGAGGAGTTCATTTTAGGTTAATTTCTTCCCATACTTTCAATCTATCTCTTTCCTCCGACCTTTAAAATCCAGTGATATTGTTTCTGTGGTAATTTGTCACTATAATGGTGAATATTGCACATTTCAAAAGGACATACCCACTTAGTTTACTTTTAAGAAATTCTGGGGATTTTAAATGAAACATATGATTATAAAACTAATTTGTAATTTTTAAGTTAATTTCAGTAGCAAGGAAAACTATTAGGTATTCAGTGTATTGTTTATTTAGTGTGACAAATAGGTAAGTCATGCTAGTGAAGAAGGCCTCACTTCCCAAAGATTGTTGTGTTCTTGTTAAATCACTAACTTGCATTTTCAATGTAATGGCACTACTCTTTCATTTGTGTAGAGATTCAGATAAAATGACAGACTTGTTTTTTTAAAGTGCAACTATTAGGTACATTAATTTGAGCAATATTTGATAACTACAAATCACATCTATTTTGGAGGGAAGCATTTAATACACTCTAAGAGCATTTTTTTTGAGACAAGGTCTCACTCTGTTGCCCAGGGAACTGCAGGCTCACGTTGCCCGGTGTACCACGGACTCAAGCGAGCCCTAGCCTCAGCCTCCTAGGTAGCTGGGATTACAGGCACGTGTCACCTAGCCCAGCTATTTTTTGAGACTATGTCCCACTGTATTGCCCTGGGAGGGTCTCGAACCAGCGAACAATTCCCAGTCTCAGCCTCCCTTCCTAGGCTGGAACTAAAGGCATGTGCCACTGCACTCAGCCCCCAAAATTTTTTTAATTAAAAAAAAAGAATTGCTCTGTTGAGCTAATACATGGAGCTCATTGGGGGAAAAGCTCTGATGTAGAAAACAATAGTCATCTCAGCAGAAACAAGGTGAGTGTATCCAATATTCTAAATATAGCTATTATATATATTTATTACTTAAAAATATTTCTCCGGGCTAGTCATGGTGGCTCATGCCTGTAAGCAGCAGTCTAGGAAACCGTGACCGGAACTAGGGATCGTGATTTGAGTCCCGCCCGGGGCAACGTAGTGAGACCTAGTCCCAAAAAAATATAGCTGGGCATGGTGGTGTGCGCCTGTCATCCAGCTACCTGGGAAGCTGAGGTTGGGGATCGCTTGAGTCTGTGGTACCCCAGGCAATGTGAGCCTGCACTCTACGGGCAAAAACAGCGAGACCTAGTCTCCAAAAAAAAAAAAAAAGTATTTCTCCAGTAATTGTACATTTAAGTTTTTACAGCATTTGCTATTATAGGTGATTACTCGTTTAAAGGTACTTGATATCAATTAACAAGGTTAAAAATTTGAGGCTTGACATTTTTGAATAAGCAATAGATATTTTATCTTATGCTCTGTTGACATTAATAATGGAGGATGGTGTGGCACGCCAGAATGTAAAATTGAGGATATGATCATTCATTCATTCAGCAGATATTTGTTGAATGCCTCTTTCGCATGCTAGTTCTGGGAGCACTATGGACAAACAGATTCAAGGGCCTGACCTCTTGAGGCTCACAGTCTAATCATGAAGCTCAATGAATCATGAATGCTCAATGCTAATAATTGATAAGCATCTTCCTAGGCTGTAGTAGATTTTACTGAGAAATGCAGAGGATTCCCTCTCCTTAGTTTGTTTTATGCTTGTTTTATTTAGAGTTGATTCTAAAGTTTTGCTAAAGATGACTGGGAAAGAATTGCAATGATACTGAGTAATATGCAGAAAGTAATGTTAGCATCACAGGCAAAAATAGCGAGTCCTAGTATCAAAAAATAAAAAAAATTGTTGACATACACTGCTCCTGCCCCTGGGTTGCCATTTTATCCATTCATCTTTATTCTCAGAGGGTTTCTTGTTCGGCTTTAGATACATTTTGTGGTCTTTATTGCTTGGTATAATTTCCCTACCAAGTATTTGGTTCAATACTTTAGTCCATTATTCTTGATTGGCTATTTTTATCTGCTTAAGTACTTGGGGAAATTTGAAAACAAAGGACAAAACGCAAGAGCAGATATGAAAAACCTGTATGGAAGGGGAACAAATGGCATCAGGATATAGGGGTAGCTGGTATGAGAACATGGTTTGAAGATGGCAAAGAAGTATAAAGTAAGAGACATAAAAATTTGTAAAAACCTCCAGGTTACTGATGAAGCTAGTTCAGCCTAGAAACCATTAAAGAATACTCTGCTCTTGGAAAGAATCCCTTCTAGCCTAGGTCTAATCTGAGCAGTTTGGATTTTTCAAAAACAACAGTTGTGGTAGAACAGCTGTTATTTTACATTTGAGAATCTCCACAGGAGAAAACTTGTGCCGTGAATTTGCCTATTTTTCATTACTAGATCTGGAAGCCCTGGAAAAAGAAAGCAACCTTGGGTCTTGGGATTAGAAGAATATTGAGCCTTGACACTCTGGTGCTTTAATAGCAGCTTGTAAAAGGGCATTTTGCAGGGAGGGGATATTTGAAGAGGCAATAAGAAAAGTCAAAGGAGGAGGAAAGAGGGGAGGGAATCAGCAGTAAAACTGTCTGCCACTAAAGGATAAGCAATTGGGGCAGTGCAAAAAAAAACATGAGAGAGTTATCTGTGGGTTCCAGCAGAGGTGGCTGCATTTGTTAACATGGAATTGTTAATCAGCCGCCTTGCACATATTATCTCATTTAACTCTCATAGCAATTTTGTAGGGCAGTTAGTATTATTACCCCATTTTGCAAATAAGGACACTGAGAAGTGAAGCAACTTATCTACTTACCCGGGTAGTAAGTGGAAGAGCCAGGATACAAGTGTAGACAGGGCATTGTTGAGCCCATACTCAGTCATTACAGCACATCATCTTTTTCAGGCCATGTGAAAAGAGCAAGGGCAGGATTTTGACATCATCCCAAAACCAATTTCTCCCTCTTGCTGTAGTTATTATTATTCTGTGTCTAGTGTATGAGGATTTATTTTTATTATGGAATGCTTTGAGTCCCTCAGGGTTCTTCTTTGAGTGAAGGATAATTTTGTTCTTTTTTTCCCCCAGACTCCCTAGTGGGAAATGTTTGGATCTCTATATTGCTAAGTAAGTACAGGATTAAATCTATGATCATTAAGTTAACCGTGTTTTTAATGCTCTGTATGTTCCATTTGTGGATCTATTCCATCTTCCTAGGAGCCCAGAGCATGCAGGCCTAGTAACCATTGCGGGGTAATTTAATGCATGTCTATGTTATTCATCAGTATAAAAGCAATAGACTTATAAAGGGGGAGAGAGAAAAAGAGAGAAGAAAAGGAAAGGAAAAAGGGGGAAATGTGGGAATGTTAGAAGTGATTCTGGAAAGGGAAAATGGATCTTCAGAGGAAAAAGACCTGAGAAAAGATGGAGAGAGCAGAATCAAAACACACAATGGCCTTTTGATTGTATTCCTGTCTCTTAGATGAGTGCCCTATCAACACCAAATACCAGGTTCTTCCAGTGTTCTGATGAGCTCTGGTATGAAGTTACCAGAGGGCAAAACTAAAGCTAAAAGACTCTCTTTTTTTAAGCTATAGTACTCTTAATGTTTTGGACAAGGCTTGGAGAAGACACCCCTAGTTTACTTTGAGGTATCTTTCTTAAGAGTGTAGGGTAAGATATATTAATTAAAATACTCAAAGATTTCCCTTTCATAAGCAATCTAAAGTTTCTGGTCTCTGGAATTACTTTTATTCTAGAATGTGGTGCTGAAAACACAACATGCTGATTCAAGGAGAATTTATATATTTACAATATCTATTTTTTTAATCTATAAATATGACATATTCAATTTACTCCATCAGTCTCTTATAGCTCCTGAACCATTTTTATTTAAATTAAACCTAGAACCCTTAACTCTTGTCCTTGAAAATCACCTTTCCTTTGGGTTCTCTTGGAGTAGAGCTTGCAAAGCTGTGTTTCTGTTTGGGCATTGCACTTACTGTATCATTTGAGATATATCACTACACTTCTCTGAGCTTCATTTCTCTCACCTGCAAATTGGGGTTAATAAAATGCCTACCTCATTGGTTTGCAGAGAAGGTTGAATGAGAGAATATATGTAAAGCAGTGCCTTGCTTGAGCACTCAATTATTAATAATTACTAACAACCCCACTTCTGCCTGTCTATGAAAAAAGAAGTCCTGATCTCCTTCAGCTTGTTAATCTAAATGTAGATACATTACCATTTACTGAATCTCTTCTGATATTGTTGAGTACGGCTATAAAAATTACCAGGACTTCTAAAGACTAGGGAATAGCAGTAGATAAACACAGAAAATAACACAAAAGCAGATAATCATATTTTATAATATAAAGATGACATTTTAGAGACCCACCTTATCCTCGGGTCCTACTGATTTCCACAAAATGGTCACCATCTTAGCAACCACAGCACAAAGCATTGAGTGAGAACTACTGAATCTTCTGATGTCTGAATCCCAAAATGCTGGTCTTAGAGAAAGACAAGCAGTTCATTTTCTTGCATACCTAGGAAAGATCTTCTGAGTTTTTCATTCTTATCTTTTTACTCAGATGACCGATGATCTGAAATAACCATTGTTTTCCAGGGAGATCCCATCCATGCTTTGCCCATGGTCTTTTCCTCCAGCCATAATTTAGCAACAATATTAGAAAAGACCACAATGCTATCAAAATTCATGCCAAAAAACACATGTATAAATGAGGTTGGGGGCGGGTGTCATGTCTTCCAATACTTTTGTAATTTTCTCTACAGGGGTAATACAACCTTTTCATATTTATTCTTTTTTTTTTTTTTTTTTAGACTAGATCTCGCTGTTTTGCCTGGGGAACCGCAGGCTCACCTTGCCCCGGGTACCACGGACTCAAGCAGCGATCCCCAGCCTTAGCTTCCCAGGTAGCTGAGATTACAGGTGCGTGCCACCACGGCCAGCTATTTTTTGGGACTAGGTCTCCTTATGTTGCCCCAGGAGGGCCTCCAACCCGCGGACTCTAATGATTCCTAGTCTAAGCCGCGCTCTAGGCTGTGCTTAAAAGGCACGCACTACCATGCCCGACTTCTCATATTTACTCTTAAGTTCTTTATATTTTGCCTCTTCTATTGTCATTTATCTAATAGTATACTCTGTTTCTTTTTCAGATCTTTAGGCTGATCAGAAGTTCTAAACGATATCTTTATTTTGTTCAAGATTTTTTTTTTGAGACTAGGTCTCACTATTTTTGCCCATGGGACCGCAGGCTCATGTTGCCCAGGGTACCACGGACTCAAGCAGTCCCCAGCCTCCGCTTCCCAGGTAGCTGGGATTACAGGTGCACGCCACTACGTCCAGATATATTCTTGGAACTAGGTCTTGGTTGTCCCAAGCGGGACTCGAACCACAATCCCTGGTCCCCGCCGCAGCTTCCTAGGCTGCTATTTACAGGCATGCGCTACCATGCCCGGCCTTGTTCAAGAGTTTTTGGCTATTACATTTACTTATTTTTAATTTTTTGAGGTAGCACTGGTTTACGACACTGTGTATGATTTAAAGACATAGAATCCCACTATTCTGGTGCGTGTTATCACATCCACCAGGACGACATCCGTAGTTCTCCACCAGAGTCCACTATGCTCCCTCCCCTCTTGGCTATTGCTCCTCCTTCTCCCCCTCTGGTAGCCTCAATTTTACGGTCAATTTTTTAGGATTTGATATTGGCTTGACTTTATCTGAGCCTTAGTTTTGTTTCTCTGTATTCCACATATATGTAAACACCATCCAATATTTGTCTTTCTCCTTCTGACTTGTTTCATTTAGCATAACCTCATCCAGTTCCATCTGTGTTGTCAGAAATGGCAAGTTTATCTTTGTTTTATAGCTGAATAGCAGTCCATTTGTATACATAGCACATCTCCCTAATTCTCTCATTTCTCTTTAGGCACTTAGGTTGGCTCCATAACTTGGTTATTGTAAATAGTGTTGCAATGAATGTAAGAGTGTATATATCCCTTGGAATCAGTGTTTTTGCATTCTTCAGGTACATACGTAGGAGTGGAATTGCTATCCTATGATAGATTCATTGTTAATATTTTGATAAATCTTCACACTGTTTTCCACAGGGGCTGGAACTGTCTACATTCCCAGCAATTTTGCTGGTGTTCTTTAAAAAAAAAATCAGGCCGGGCATGGTGGCGCATGCTTGTAAACGCCAGCCTAGGAAGTCGCGGCGGGGACCAGGGATCACAGTTCGCTCGGGGCAACGTAGCAAGACCTAGTCCACAAAAAAATATAGCTGGGCGTGGGGGTGCGCGCCTGAAATCCCAGCTACCTGGGAAGCTGAGGCTGGGAATTGCTTGAGTCCATGGTACCCCGGGCAAATGAGCCTGCAGTTCCACATGCAAAAACAGTGAGACCTAGTCTCAAAAATAAATAAATAAATAAAATAAAAATTAAATCAGACTTTTAATATTCTCCAGTATTTTCTTGCTTTGTGTTTAAAATAGATGTTTTTAATTGTTATTCTTATAGCTATCATGTATTTCGTTATTGTATTCATACTTCCATTCCTAATTTTACAGAGTGTGTATTAAATGTTATGATTTGCTTTGTTGATATCTCTTGGAAATGATTCCTGATCCATCTGGCAAACATTTACTTAGCTTATACTATGTATCAGAAATTATCTAAGGGAGCTGAGAAATCAAGATGGATGGCATTACAGGTTAATCAGAAGACATGATAAGTACTGAAACAGACTCAGAGTTGAGTTTTACCCAGCTCTTCCCAACTGATATGCCTGACACATTTGGTCTGTGCTGCAAGCAGAGGTGGTAGACATCAAAAACAGCCAGCTTAGCCAGGCACGGTGGCTCGTGCCTGTAAGCTTCAGCCTATGAAGGGGCTGGGGCTAGGGATCGCAGTTCGAGTCCCACCTGGGGCTTGTAGTGAGACCTAGTTCCCAAAAAATAGCTGGGCGTGGTGGCGCGCACCTATAATCCCAGCTATCTGGGAAGCTGAGGCTGGGGATTGCTTGAGTCTGTGGTACCCTGGGCAACGAGAGCCCGTGGTTCCACAGGCAAAAATAGGGAGACCTAGTCTTAAAAAAAAACACCAAAAACCAAAAAACAAACAAAAAAACCAGCCAGCTTAGTTAAACTTTATTAATACTTTTAATACTCTTATAGTTAATCACTATTGCCCTGACCATACCGAGCATTCCCTAACTGATTGAACTATTCCCTGGGACCTCTCTCCCTATAGCTTCAGAATCTACTCATCAAGCACCGCCTGGGCCTACCAGGATTGGATACTCCAATATCCATCTCCCCAGATCCCAGGCCAGTGGACTTCACAAGTAGAAACTCCTTCTCCAGCTAAGACCAGCCTCATCTGTACTTCCCAGTGGTTCATAAAAACATTTTACTTTTCTATGTTCACCATAAAAATATTGAGAAGCGCTGATTTAACCTATAACTAGCAATATACTCATGAATTGCCTTATGCTGAATCCTTAATACTTTCCTAAAATCCATCCTCTGTAAGTGTAGTGTTTTATTCCTTTCAAGCTTTGCTAAATGATCTTGCTAGGGTCTCAGCTGAAGTTTTTGTCCTTATCTTCAGAGTTTAGATCGGTCTCTGATATTTGTATTTTATTTTACCTTCAGCATCTTGTGGGATCCTCAGGACCATATTGGTTTCATGGAATGAATTAAGTATGGTCTGACTTTTTCTATGTTTTCTTCCTTGAAGATTTGAAACTAATCATTTCTGTTTAGGGGCCTTGTGTGACAGTTTCTCAATTTATTCCCCATTTGCTAATTTATTCAGATTTTCTGTTTGCAGTATGAATTTTAATATTTTATATTATGTAGAAAAAAGCATTCATTGCAAAAATTTATTAGCATATGATTGCACATAGCACTTCCTTACAATTAAACAAATATTGTTTACACTGGTTGTTATATCCTCTTTCTCATTTCTAATTTTATGTGTTTTTCTTACATAGGCTTGCCAGAGGTTTATCTAATTTATTAGTCCTTTCAAACAACCAGTTCTTGAATTTATTTATTAATTCCATTGTCTTTACATTTTCTTATTTATGTATTTTGGCTTTTATCTTTTCATTATTTCCTTCCTCTTATTTTCCTGGGCCATTTTTTCTCTTTTTCCGAAATGTTAAGTTGAAAATTTAGTCTATTAGGCTTAAATTTTATTTTATTAAATAATTTGTTTTTATTGGCTAAATTTGACATGTAACATTGTATATTTAAGGCACGCCGCATGTCACTTCAATACGTTTGTACATTGTCATATGGTTGCTGTTTGGGCCTTAAATTTTAATAGTCCGAAGTCAAGACCACACCAGCGTACGTCTGTCAAAAACCCTTCTCTAGGAGCTAGATAGATGCTGAGAGAAATCAAAATGGGGACGCTAGGAGCCCCGAGCCAGGAGAGGAACAGATGGCAATGAAAGTTTAGCCCAGTCCTTCAGGTCTACATTTTCCCAAAAGCGTTTCTCCACAGCGGGGCAGTAGGGAGTAAGAAGTGCGGGCCCTAACTCTAGGGAATGGAAAAAGGGAACGGCCGTGCTCTGCAACGGGTAGTTTTGCTCAGCCCAGCCAGGCTGCTGTCTGTCGGGCAGAGACCATGTTTGTAATTCGTGTTCCCCGGTGTTTGTTTTTTGTGAGTCTTGCTTCCCTTCGGCTCACCGTAGCCATTAGGAAGTTGAACCCCAGACTCCCCTGCTCTTTCAGCCCAGCTAAAATGGCCTGCCTCCCTCCCGGGTCAAGGGAGAAGAAACCTTTGAGCTTTGCACTCAAACTGGAACGTGGCTGCCGCCTGCGCGCCCTCCTCTTATCTCCCTCAAGAGTTTTGGCGTCGGAGGCTCAAGGCACAGACTGGCTGCGCCATCCGGAGGAGTCGCAGGAGACGGCCTGCTGGCTTAAACGGCTTTAGAGATAGATGCCTGCGGAGGAGGGAGGGGGCGAGGGGAGCAGGTTACAAAGGATTCCCAGGGCGAAGAGGAAGCCGAAGGCGGGAAGGCCCACACTCTCCTTCCCAGAGCCCAGGGGTCCTGCTGAGCGAATGTCCCCCCTAAAAATATCTGGGTGCCCTCCTTTCGTTAGGAGTCAGTAGGGGGCAGCAGTCCCAATCCTAAGTGCAGGCACAATAGGACGTACCGGTTGCCTCCAAAGCCCCATAAAATCCCAGGTCTAAAATCCCGCCCCTCCCTGTGCTCCACCCCCCGAGAGCCGTCTTTGCCCCTTTCCCACCGCCTGACCTTTGGACTTTCTGGTCTCTACCTGGAACCCGCTTCCTTTGACTTTTCTCAGGGCTGCCTCTTTCTCACCACTTAGGTCTCGGTGCAAAGGACTGGTCCTCGGCTTAGAGAGGCCTTTCCTGAGCGCCCGGGCCTGACACAGCCCTGTCCATTTCCACCCCCAAGCGCCTCTTAATTCTATTCTCTTGATTTATTTTCTTCAGGGAAAAATTTGTTTCTTTACTTGTCTCCTTCGCCAGCACGTAAGCTCGCTTAGGGTAAGGATCTTTTTTTTTTTTTTTTTGAGACTAGGTCTCGCTATTTTTGCCTGTGGAACCGCAGGCTCTCGTTGCCGGGGGTACCACAGACTCAAGCAATCCCCAGCCTCAGCTTCCCAGGTAGCTGGGATTACAGGCATGCGTCACCATGCCCAGCAATTTTTTTGGAACTAGGTCTCGCTACGGGCCCCAGGCGGAACTCAAACTGCCATCCCTGGCTCCGGCCGTGGCTTCCTAGGCTGCCGCTTACAGGCATGTGCCACCGTGCCCGACCTAGGGCGGAGATCTTAATTGCCTCGTTCACCGCCATGTGCACGGGTGCCTATAACGGGTGCGCAGCGTCTAGTGGAGGCTCAGGAAATCTGCGGGGAAGGAATAAGTGAGCCCCTGTGCCAAGCATCATGCTGGGTTCTGGTGGCACAAACTGGGAGGGAGCTCATAACACAGTGGGAGAGAAAGAGCCATAGATGAATAACTGCTAAATAACGGCGGAGAATATCCTGTGTTACCAACACTGTGCTCAGAACAGCCCGGTGCTCAGAACAGCCCGGTGCTAAATCCTGGCTCTGCCACTTGCTGGCTGCAGAACTCGGGGCTGTTGCTCAACGTCTCTGTGGCTCAGTTCCCTCACGTATAAGATGAGAATGATAATAAAAAAACATTACGTCCTTATCCGCTGGGATTGTTAGGAACATTCTATGAGGTGACACATATAAAGGGTCAAGATGGCGTTTGATAAACGGCAGGTATTAGGGTGGAAGCCCTAGGGGGCTATCTAGAGAATGAGCAGTGATTCCAAGGTGCTTTGTTGCCTTTGCCCACCTTTGGCTCAGTTCAGACCCACAAGGAGTCGCAGTGGTGTTCATTAAGGGCAGCCACTCAGAACAACTCAGGCCGGCCTGACAGAGCTGAGAAGGGCTACCCTGGGAAGGCGTAGCACCTCCTTCTTCCCATTGCAGCTCATAAAGCCAGGCCAGTGTGGGGTATTGATCTGGGTCTTTAATGTTGATAAACGCAGAGGCGCTCACTGTTACTATTTCAATCAAGTGTCAAGATAAAACTTCTTAAAAGAGGATTCCAAGCCTCCAGTGCGTGGAGGCCCTGTTCCTTAACCATTCTAATGGGAGACATTTTAATTTTTTGCTTATTTGAGCCCACTTTTTACTTATTTGAGCTACTGCTTTAAGGGGGGGAGCGCTATCTTGTACAATGTCATTTTGTGTTAATTTCAGAGAAATATTTTTAATGCATTCGGCATCCCTTTGGCTCTCCATAATAAAAGGACTAATTCAACTTCTACTTGTAAGCAATGAGTGTAGAGCTGAAAGGGATTGTAGAGATTCCTCAGGTGAACCCTTCCTTTAGTAGAGGAAAAACTGAAGGCCAACCTTTTTTTTTTTTTTTTTTTTGAGTCTAGGTCTTGCTATTGTTGCCCATGGTACCACAGACTCAAGCAATCCCCAGCCTCAGCTTCCCCGGTAGCTGGGATGACAGACGTGCGCCATCACACCCAGCTATTTTTTGGAATTAGGTCTCGCTACGGGCCCCAGGCGGGACTCGAACCGTGATCCCTAGCCCCGGCCGCTTCATAGGCTGAAGCTTACAGGCACGAGCCACCGTGCCCGGCCCTGAAGGCCAACCTCTTGTTTGAGGATGAAAGACTTGAAGAAATCAGTCTTGGAGAAAGTTTCGTCTAGTAGCACAGCAGAAACCCTCCACTGGCCTGTTACCAATTGAGCCTGCACTCACTTTGCAGTCTTGGGCCCTTCAAGTTCCTGTTCTGTTAATTCAACAAACTAGTTCAGTGCCTCCCTTGTGCCACATGCTCTTTCTGGGTGCAGGCTATGAACAGTATACACACATGGCCCTAGCTGTCGGTTTGCTGGCCGCCTCGGAGAAAGAAAGACATTCACAGAGGCAATAGGGGAAGTGCAGGATATTGGGGCGCACCTAGGAAGTTTACCTAATCCGGCAGGGGGAGGGGGTGAGAGAGGGCTATCATCAAAGGCTTCTCAGAGGAAATCTTGTCATTCCATCTAAATTAGAGAGCTGAAGCTTGAGTGGGAGTTAGCCTTATGTGTCGGGGGTGGGGAGGAGAGATGTGTCGCTTACAGAGCAAAGGTCAGGCAATGAAAGCGAACATGGTGTGACCATAACCAGGAAGGAAGTACCCATGCGTGCTACCACATGGAGCAACCTTGAAGACATTATGTGAAGTGAAAGAAACCAGACACAAACCGCCACATGTTGTATGATTCCACTTATATGAAAAGTCCAGAATATATAAACCCATGGAGACAGAAGGTAGATTGATTAGTGGCTGCCAAGGGCTGGGGCAGATGGGGAGGGGGTGGAATGATGGCTGAGGGCTGTGAGGTTTCTTTCAAGGTGATGGAAGTGTTCTAAAATTATGGCAGTGGCTGCACAATTTTATGAATATTCTAGAAGGCATTGAATTGTGTACTTTAAAAAAGAGACCATGCCATGCTACAGAATTTAAAAAGATATAATGTGGTTAGTGGAAAAAGAGAGGAAGGAGTGATAAGAGATGAGATTGAAGAGAGAGCATTACCACTAAAAACTAATTTAAAAATGAATTTTTATAGAGCACTACTTGAATACTACGCATAGATTAACAAAATATTCAAAACAACCCCAAGAAGTAGATACTGTCATGACCCCATTTTACAAATGAGAGAACTCAGACAGAGAAGTCAACTTGTTCAGCGTACCTTAGCTACTAAAAGTGCTAAAGCTGGGATCTGAACCTAGGCACACTTGCTCCCCAGTTTAACCGTTACACTTTACTAGGAAAGTAGGATCCGGTCATCAAGAGCCTGGGGAACCATGCTAAAGAGTTTGAGTTTTTATTGAGGTCTTTTTGAAGTGTTTCAGGCAGAGGTGATAAGATCAGATCTGTGTTGAAAAAGATAGAATGCAGTCTTGTTGTACTGTGATCAAATGAATGTGGGAGGGGAGAGAATGGCAAGATCAGAGGCAGTAGGTTCTCTAAGGACTTGGTCTGAACTTGAGGGCCTGAAATAAGAATGGCAATAGCAATGTGTGGATTTCAGAAATATGTGGGAGAATTAATTGATAAGACTTGATGATTGACTAACTGTGAAGAGGGAGGGAGAAGGAATCACTGACTCCTAGACATTTCACGGGGGCATCTGGATCGATGGTGATGCTGTTTTCTCAGATAGACAGGATGAATTCAGATTTGGGTATGTTGAATGGAAGTTTAAGTATAAAGGTTGACCAGGAAGTTGGATGTTAAGGTCTGAGTCAAGAGGACAGACCACATCAGAAATACAGATTTAGGCCGGGCACAGTGGCTCATGCTTGTAAGCTTCAGCCTATGAAGCAGCCGGGGCTAGGGATGGCAGTTCGAGTCCTGCCTGGGGCCTGTAGCGAGACCTAGTTCCAAAAAAAATAGCTGGGCGTGGTGGTGCACGCCTGTAATCCCAGCTACCTGGGAAGCTGAGGCCAGGGATTGCTTGTGTCTGTGGTACCCCGGGCAATGAGAGCCCGAGGTTCTACGGACAAAAATAACGAGACCTAGTCTCAAAAAAAAAAAATGAAATACAGATTTAGAAAGTTTCCACCTGCAGATGGTATTTGAGGATCTAGGAGTAGATGAGAGGACTCAAGGTGATGAGAGAAGAGGGCTAGGACACAGCCTCAGTGAACACAGCTGCGTAGGATTGCCAGAGATGATGAGACCGAGCTGGAGTCAGGAGGCATGGTACTGGGGAAGCCAAACCAATAATGTTTCAAGAATGAGGAAGGGTTGACTGTGTCAGATACATCTTAGAAGTAATGACAGAAAAGTAAGCATTGGGTTTTGAAAAAAAGAGAGTTCATTGTTGAGTGCAATTTCAGTGGAGTGTGAGGAGAGAAAGACTGATTATAGTCATTGGTGAAAGTGACGCATAAGGAGCTTGCTTTTTTCTTTTCCAACAGATCCCACTAGCTGATTTTTCTACTTGAGTTCTGTCTAGACCAGTCACTCCAACCCTTTACCCCATCCTAATCTTGGCAGCTCCCATTGGATATTCAGAGACCTTTCCCTTTAGAGCTCCATTTTGCTTTAATGGTTTTACTGGTGAATGAAAGTAGAAATAGGCTTAAATTTTTTAAAAATCCGGAGAAGTGATTTAAGGTTTCTAGAAATCCAGTAACTTTCTTATGATTATTTCCTAAATGAGTGTTTTCTTTTTTTTAATCTTTCCTGAGCACTTTTTTTATATTTTTTTAAATTTATATATAAATTTCACAACTTTGTAATCTCAAGGGTTTGCCCCCCCTCCCTTCCCCCCCCTTTCCCTCCTGTTCATAGTTGTGCATTTCATTTTGGTGCTTAGCTTGTTTTGACTTTCCTCAAGGCTTTTATTTATTTATTTATTTATTTAATTTTTTTTTTTCACTATATCCCATACATTAGTGAAACCATTTGGTTTCTGCCTTTTTCTTTATGGTTTGTTTCTGCTAATATGATTTCTTCTAAATGCATCCATGTTGTTATGAATTCGTCCAATTTGTCATTTTTAATTGATGAGTAATATTCCATCATGTTTTTTAATATTTTTTAAGCCAGGTATGGTGGCACGTGCTTGTAAACAACAGCCTATGGAGTCGCGGCCAGGTCTGGGGATTGCGGTTCGAGTCCTGCAGGGGCAACACAGCGAGACCTAGTCCCAAAAAATAGCTGGGTGTGGTGGTGCACGCCTGTAATCCTAGCTACCTGGGAAGCTGAGACTGGGGATTGCTTGAGTCCGTGGTACCACGGACAACACGAACCTGCCGTTCCACGGGCAAAAATAGTGAGACCTAATCTCAAAAAAAAAAAAACCACACACACACACAAAAAAACAACTTTAAAATACTGAAAATATTCCTTTAAAATATTTTAAAATACCTTTTTAAAAAAGGTATTGCCGGCTGTGGTGACGCGCAGCTTTAATCCCAGCCTGGGATGGGAGGCTGAGACTGGGGATCACTTGAGTCTGTGGGCTCGAGACCTGCCCGGGGCAACATAGAGAGACCTATTCTCAAAATAATAACTGGGGTGGTGGTGTGCACCTGTAATCCCAACTACCTGGGAGGCTGAGATTGGGGATCACTTGAGTCCAGGGTACCCCGGGCAACATGAGACTGCAGTTCCCTGGGCAACATAGCTAGACCTAGCCTCAAAAAAAATTTTTTTAATAATAAAAGATATTACAGAATAAAAAGATTCTATGGTTAAACCTGTTTCTTTGTTATCTGCTGCTTCAGAGCCTTTAATATACATTGTGAATTTGTGGGTACCTGAATATAAAATGATTCATGTGGGGTTATTCAAACTTCCTTAGACCTTCAACCATCCTGGGTGTCTTTATTCAAACTCCTCTGATGATGGAACCCTTTTGTTGTTGTTGTTGTTGTTGTTTGAGTATTTTTTTTCCTTAATTTATTTTGAGACACATTTGTACATTTGTAGGATTAGTTTTCCACAGAAAACACTTTGGGAAAGTCTGCCATTTTTATAATTCCAAATATTCCTTTTAGATGGTTCTAGAAGTTTTAAAGTCCTCTTATAACACTACTTCTCCTGAGAGTGGAACCTATATCCTGTTACTCTAACTGCCATCAGATGAGGCCTGAGAGGGAGGGAGGTGACATACAGGATTGGAAGGATTGAAGAATGACTCCCAGATAGGAACCATTACAGATGGACAGCAATTCATTGATTTATTCATCCATTCACTCAGAGATTTATTGTATATATGGTACATCTGAGACAGCATCCAGCCCTGGGGATATAGTAATGGATTTAGCAGCAGAGAAATGTAACCACCCTGCACTCCCCACTCCCCCAAATCTCTGCTCTCCTGGAGTTTGCATTCATAGTAAGGTGACAGACACTAAATAAGTGGACAAAAATATAGAGGTGGTTTTAGACATGAAGGAATGAACACCAAAGCCAATTAAGGTAGAGAGGAAATCTGAATGAACTGGGTGAGCCTTGGAAGTGGACTTAAAGAACAGGGAAAGATATTTAAGTTTTGTTATGGTGAATGAGGAACTCGATCCAGAGGTTAACATGACCAGTTCTCTTCTGCTTATACTTTTCTCCATCAGAGAAACCTTGGCTAAGTCTACCCATAAAACCACTTGGATTTCTTCATGTCAGAAAAAGCACAGAACATTCTGAAGGGCACCAGAGATGTAGTTTCAGACCCCCAAGTTAATGTAAGTTGCATAATAGAGATTTGTCTAGTGTTTTGCATTTTCAAGTGCAAAGCTTTCTCATCCAGGCTATGATTTATTGCCTCTATTACATAGAAAAGAGAATTGGGGCTCAGAGGCTGACTTGTCATAGCTTGTACACTCTTTGCTGTTCAGACTGGGATTTGAATTCAAGTCTTTAACTGGCAGAATGTCCATGCATTGGTTATAGCATTGCTGGCTTTTCAATTCTCATGCTCATGGATATGTGTGGTTATTTTCTCTCTCTCTCTCTCTCTCTCTCTCTCTCTCTCTCTGTGTGTGTGTGTGTGTGTGTGTGTAGTGCAGAGAGGAGAGGAGGTTGGGGTAATGATTAACTCTCCTTAGGGCAAAAATGGTCCCTGTTAATGTTTTTGGATTGAATGAAAGAGTTTTCAGGGCAAGGGCCAAGTAGCGATTAGATCTTTTCCCTCCAAGTAATCCCCATTCAAGGCTGTAGAAATTGGAATCCTGAGGGGGAGGGACTGTGAAGCAACAAACCCTTTAGTCTCTCCCAACTAGTCAGGCCTTTGAAAGAGAGAATTTGGATGGAGTTTGTGTATGTTTGGGTTTTTAGCTTTAACGCAGATGGAGTGAACTTGAAGAAGTCTCCAAGGAGATGATGCAAGGGTTGAGGAATATAAAAAAGTTGTATTAAAAAGTTTGAAGGGATGGGAATTGCCCTGCCTGCCGCTCCCTGCTCTCTGCCCACGTTATGCTTTGCATTTTGTGTGTGAAGGATACCAAAATGCATATAACAACCCCCATTCCTCTACACCTTTCTGTGGAATTTCCCTGTGTCCAGCCTGCTCTCCTCCGTACATTCATTTCCCACAGGTTCACAACTTGTACTTGGTGTCTGGCACCGTGCCAAATGTTTTAGATGTAGAAAGTTACTTAGCCCTCATAAAAATCTTTTGAGGAGGATATTACCTCTATTTAAATTCAACTGAACAAGGCTCAGAGAAGTCGGTTGGTTTACTCAAGGCCATAGCACTCGCAAGAGAAGAGTGAGGAGTGGGACCCGGATATTTCTGAATCCACATTCTGACCTCCTATGCTAGTCTGGCTCCTCTGAGAAGCAGAAGCCAGGCGCTAGGATTAAACATGTGGTAAGGATTTCATTAAGAGAAAAGCTGTTCTAAGGCCGGGCACGGTGGCTCGTGCTTGTAAGCTTCAGCCTATGAAGCGGCCGGGGCTAGGGATCGCGGTTCGAGTCCCACCTGGGGCCCGTAGCGAGACCTAGTTCCAAAAAAA
>PVHY01009195.1:0-57667 GCA_004024945.1 Uropsilus gracilis | reverse complement strand
GGGGTACCACAGACTCAAGCAATCCCCAGCCTCAGCTTCCCAGGTAGCTGGGATGACAGGCGTGCACCACCACGCCCAGCTATTTTTTTTGGAACTAGGTCTCGCTACGGGCCCCAGGCGGGACTCGAACCGCGATCCCTAAGCCCCGGCCGCTTCATAGGCTGAAGCTTACAAGCACGAGCCACCGTGCCCGGCCTAAATTCACCATTAAAGTTTAAATCTATCCTTCACCATACCATTAACCCTTTCTACACAATTTACACTGCCCCTCCCCCACTGCTGTTCTGGTACCCACTAATTTGGCCTTACAGTCTAAAAGTTTATTTTTGCTTTATTTATTTCATCTGTTTTTCTCTACATACCACATCTGCATGAAATTATGGAATGTTTGTCTTTATCCATCTGCTTTCATTAAGCACAATACCCTCTAAGTTCATTCATAGTTGCTACAAATGGTAAGCTTTCGTTTTTTCATTGCTGAATAGTATTCCATTTGTATATATACCACAGAATTCTTTATGTATCTGTCAGTTAATGGGTAAATTGTTTCTAACTCTGAAATATAGTAAATCATATAGATAGAGGTACAAATAGCTCTTCTAATTGCTATTTTCATATTTTGTGGGTAAGTACACAGAAGTAGAATAATTGGATTATATGGAATCTCTATTTCTAAATTTTTGGTTTAAATGTTTTTAAAGATATACATATTGCTTTCCATAATGGCTGTGCCATTTATTTTCCTCCTCACCCCTCAAGCTGTGTCAATTTACATTCTTACCAACAATAGGGGAATAAGAGTCCCAGTCTCGATCTTTTATAGCCTCTCTAATGCTTGGTTCTTGTCTTTCAGATGATAGCCATGCCCACTGGTATGAAATGGTATCTTGTTTTGATTTGCACTTCTCTAATAAGATATGATGAACATCTTTTCCTGTGTATATTGGCTATATGTGTATGTGTGTGTGTGTCTTCTTTGGAACACTCTATTCAGATCCTCTGTCCATATTTTTTTAATCAGGCTAATGATTTGTTTTTGTTTTTTAATTTTTTGAAATCTTTGGCTATTTTGGATAGTAACCCTTTGTTGGACATATGATGTACAAATATTTTCTCAAATATCTTCTGTTTAGCAGGATATCTTTTCATTTTGATGTAAGTTTCTTTCACTGTGCAGAAGCTTGTTAGTTTGATGCAATCCCATTTGTTTATTTTTACTTTTGTTTCCCTTGTCTTTGGAGTCAAGTCCCTAAATACATCCCTATGGCTAGTATCAAGAGCACAGGATTTATGTTTCTTCTATATGTTTAATTTTATGGCTTCAGGTTTAGCATCTAAATCTATATTTATTTTGAATTAATTTTTGTGTATGATATTACACAGTAGTTGTTTCTGTCCAGATTTTCCCACACCATTTATAGATACTTCTCTTGTACAACTGTCTATTATTGGCTCTTTATCATAAATTACTTGTCAATATTTGTATGGTTTTATTTCTGAACTCAATTCAATTCCCTTGATCTGTGTGTGTTTTCATTCTAGTACAATGTCGTTCAAATCATTATAATTTTGTAGTATGTTTTGAAGTCAGGGAGTATGATACCTTCATTTTTGTTATTAGTTCTCAGGATCGTTTTGCTATTCAGGGTCTTTTGTAGTTCCAAATAAACTTCATGAGTTTTTGTTTTATTTCTGTGACAAATGCCATTGTAATTTTGATGAGGAATATATTGCACTTGCTTTAGGTAATATAACCATTTTAACAATATTAATTCTCTTAGTCCTTGAACATGGAATATCTTTCCATCTCAATGTATCTCCAATTTTTTCAATCATGTCTTACAGCTTCTAGTGCTCAGGTCTTCCATTTCCTTGGTTAAATTTTTCTATGGTATTAATTATTTTTGATGCAATTATAAATGGGATTGTTTTCCTGATTACTCTTTCTATAGTTCATTACTTGTTTTATAAAAGCACATTTGTTATATTCATCTTGTAATCTGTCACTTTACTGTATATGTTCAGTATGTCTAATAGTTTTTTTATTAGTCTTTTGGGGATTTCTATGTATATTATCATGACACCTGCAAGTAGTGATACTTGCAGATACAAGTGATACAAGTGAGTGATACAAGTGATACAAGGAGTACTTCCATCCAACTGTTTTAAATATGATTTACTTTTTTAATGATATGGGCTAGATGGTCTCACTTATATGATGGATATAGGGAAAAACAAACAAACAAATAAGAAAAAATAAAAACAACCATTGGTACTGAACAATAGAGCAAGAGAGGAGGAGGAGGAAGAAGGCAGGGAGGTGAAGAGCACAAAAGATCAGGATGGTGTACAGGTAATATAAATATAAATACACATATATATGCAAATTTTAAAAAAATAAATGTAATTTTAAAAAAAAGAACAACCATCACAGAGACAGTTGACATTCTCTCTGGATATCTCTTCTATCCTATTCCCCATTATACATACCCAGAAATAATAATTAGTACACTGGATTTTATGTTCGCCATTCCAGTGGTATTTGAAACTCTTAAATCACACATCAGTAAATAATATATTATTTTGCATGGTTATAATTTCATAATTAAGATATTGTAATGTGTATACCTATCTATGTAACTTGCTTTCTTCCCACAGAAAAATTTTTAAATTATTTTTTAAAAAATTTCCTAGCTAAGATATTGGAGAACATCCCCATTTGTTACTTTTATAATTGTATCCAAATTTCATGTTCTTAAAGTTTTAAAACTGGTAATATTTGTCATATTGATATCTTGTTGTATCCTAATTTGCATACTGATATCTTGTTGTACCCTAATTTTCTTTTATTTATATGTTCTAAGCCTGAAATAAACTGTATAATTTAAAATATAAACAAATAAAATAAAATAAAAAATAGTGTATGGGTTAACATTCTGCCTTTAGTTAAAGGCAGAAATTACCATAATATATATAAAAGCAAAATCAGACTTTACACTGAAAGTCATACTTTAAAACATAAAACATGTTTAGGTTGGAAGTAATTGCTTGTCCCATACACGTTATTCTGCATGCCATAAGGCTGAAGTAGCTATGGTAAATTCACATTAAGCCTATTTTGAGCTAGAAAGAGATACCGAGATTAATGAGGACATTTCAGAGTGACAAAAGGGATCAATTCATGAAGATATTGTAATCATAATAAGTAAATGTCTAATAAAAAGTTTTCAAAGACATAGAGCAAAAATTGACAAAGGAATTCATATCAATACATATCAGTAAGAACAATAGGAAATTAATTTTAACTCTTTGTTTTAATTAATAGAACTAATTGGGTGTAATCAAGGAGAACCCAAATACCAGTAACTTAAATGAAAGAAGCTATTTGCATCTCTCCTACTGTCTTGCTACTCCACTAGTCTTGGGGTTAAGGAGTTGAGATTGCTTCACAGCAACTTATCTCCACATTTTCATTATAACCTGCAGGAAGTAGAAATGGGTGGGAACACACCACTTCCCTTTATGAGTATGACCAAAGGCAAACAGATTTCTGCTCATACTTCATTGGTCAGAACTTAGTCAAGTGTCATTCTCACTGACAATGATGAAAATTGTTACTCTGTGCGGCCAAGCACCCAACTGTAAACCAGGAGTCTGTTAGCATCGAAGCAGAGAGAAGGGCTCTTGAAACGTGTGTGGAACTTTCAAACACACCTCATTTTCATGCTGTCTTTACTTGTAGAAGGAAGAGCACTTTGCACTGACGAAACAATAGGTTGCCATGTTGTAGGATCACAAATTTTAAACCCAGTGAGACAGAGGGCTCTCCTGGTATAGTATCCACTTTATTTTTTTAAGTCACTTTATGGTTTTTAGGATATGACCAATAGTACACCAATAATACAAGGAATCAAATTGGAAATGGAGAATGAACAGACAAATTACATTTCATCAAAAGTAAAGACTTAAACATCAAAGGACACTACAAGAAAGAGACAAGGTATACAGAATAGGAGAAAATATTTGCAAGACATTTATCACGAAAGGATTTAATATCCAGTCTAAGTGAAAAATCTCTGATAACTCAACAATAAGTAACCAAACCTCAAAAGTGCCCCTTCCGGTGTGAAAGGCAGAGCTGCATTTTCCAGGCTACCCCACTCCCAAGGTGTCCACACTTGTTTGCTCGTCCTTGCTTTCTCAGGGTCCCCAAACAGTACCCGATGCATTATATGACTCAATAAGACTTGTTAGGTGTGCATATATTTCTCAATTTTACTTCCTCTATTAGGAGTTTCTGGATCTGTTCCATTAGAAACATGAGTTAGAAATCATCTCAGGCCCAATTTGAAAAGGAATGTTAAGAATCTTCTAAAACAACTGAAGGAAGAGCTTCTACAAAGGGGCAGAGTAAAAGAGAAGTGTGGTCCATCTTCCAGCCAGCTGTTCTTCATGTAAAGCCCTGAGTAAGCTTGGCTCTCTTTCTGCATAAAAATTTCTTTGGTGTGATCTAGGACCTCTCATCCAAGACTGCCTCTCCCTCTGACCTGTGCAGATGACTGAAATTCCATCACCTTTGGGTTCATGGAAGTCTCCTGTTAGAAGGTAAATAATTTTGTAAAAGGGCGCTAGCACACATCACTCATTGTTATTGACCAACACCTTTCTAGAAGATACTTCCCAAATACTGGAGCAAACAGGACCTGAAAAACAGAACAATGAAGAGCCAAAGAAATGTTTTTTAATTGTGGGAGGAGTCCAGATTATAGAGAACTGCCCAAAAAGGATAGAACAGAGAAGAGAAAGTGAACTGTTCAGCTCAGCCTTCAGACAGTCTGAGGACATGGGGCAGAGGTGAGTAGTGGGGGAGGAAGGCACGAGACCCAGACCCACAGCACTAACTTCCCAGATGGTATTGAAGGTATTGAAGAAGTCAGTGAGGTCTGATAGCTATTGAATTAATTTATTTCATAAGCACCCCTATCATGCTCTGCATGCTAGATTCCCTTCAAAGTGTTTAACAAATATTAAGTTGAATTCCACCAGTGCACTGACCTTGTCAAAAGTCAAGGTTTGAGACTCAGCTTCACCAGTTGCTAGCTGTGTTACTTTGAACCAATGACTCATGCCTTCTGGAGCTCTTTTTTATTTCCAATAAAAAAGGAACTGCAGTCAGAGTACCTCAGCTTCATCGTGATGAGCTCTCAAGTCGAGAACCATCAAGTACAGTATAGACTGAAATGTTTTGCAAGTCATGATGAAGGTCAAAAGGAAGCCCAGGGCTGGCTCAGCCTCCGGAGCAAATAACAGAAAAAAAAATCCCTGTAGCACACACAGTTGCTACCCTTTATTATGTACCTTGTGAAACCTGGAATTGGGTGACTTCATTCACATCCCCGTTCCCAGTCTATTTGCACCGTGACTTCAGACCAGCTCCTTTATCTCCCAGCAATTCTGTTTGCTTCTATAAAGCCAGTGTTAATAATGGTCTCTATTTCATGCATAGACTTTCTGTGAAAACATTAAAAAGATGTTAAAAATAAAGCACTTAGGACAACAGCCTGGGATAAACACCCCCTACCAAGGGCACATATCCCTGCTCTTTGAGCCTTCACATTGTTCTGGGTTTCCAGAGAAGCAAATAGTGGGGAGGCAGAATGACTTGCCCCATGCCACCTACCTGAGAAAGATTGTATTTCTGTGCAGGTCTGCTGACTCAGGTGCTTTGGTGGATGCCTGAGCAAATGTTCTCACCATCCATAATGACACACCAGAAATCCTAAGGGAATTCTTGAGCAAAAGAGGGGAAAGAAAAAAAAAAAAAAAAAAGAGGGAGAATTGCAAAGTTGGAAAAAGAAGCCTTGACAAGTACCTTACTTCCCCTTGAGTGTGAAGTTGTTGCTAAAGGGAAACACCAGCCTCAAATACAGATGCTGGAAATTGGAGAGGCTCCCAGGAGCCATCTGCTCCCACCTCCTGTCCAATGCAGGCATGGCAGACCGGGCATATCATGAACCAAACCCATACCTTCTCTCTCCCAGGCTGTGACCCAGATGTTGCCATTAGAGACGATGCCATTTCAGCCCAGAGAGTATGAACAGAATCTATGAGTCCTTCTCCCAAGTGTGACTTATTATCGCCTATTCCTATTCTATCTACACAGTGCCATTAAGCATTAGTGACCTGACCAGCCACATATTGAAAAGGATGGAGCCACAAGAGGAACATGGCACCACTGTGTTCCTCAACTACCGTCTAGAAAAGAACTACCACTGGGAACACCCAGCTAAGACATCACGTAAGACGTCACATAAGCCAGAATAACTGTCTTGTGATGGAACCATTGCACTGTGTGAATCTGCTTATCCCAGCAGCCTGTGCAGCTTGAACCAGTGAGGAAATGTCCCTGGCTCTAGGTCGCCCAGAGCTCAGCCTCTGCTCAAATCTTTCCACAGTGGAGAGTGAGCTTCCTCCAGAAGTAGTCATTTATTCTGTACTCATGTGGTCATGTCTTAAGTCCCTTCTCTGTGTCATGTATAGGGAAACAGACCGAAGGAGACACACCTCTGCCCTCATGAAGTTTCTCACCTAACCTGCTAGGAATGAAAGAAGGGAGCAGGCAGCAGGCTTGATATATGTTAACTCTGATAAGTAACTTGAGATTAAAAAAAAAATAACTGATGGATGGCACAGGAAAAGTGGGGGGGTCTCCCCTTGAAATAAGGGAGAAGAGTCGGTCATGGAATCCTTCTTTGAGGAGATAACTAAGACCAGACACAATTGGCAGGCATCCTTGATTATTTAAAAACAATGTTGACCTTGTTGGCAGTGATGCTGTGCTGCTCTACTGATATTAACAGGAAAATGTGTCCCTTTTGTGACACCTCTGGTCCTAATTATGAGTCTGGGGTCCCAGAGAAGTCGCTTTTCTCCCATTTCCAACTGATGGCATCTCCGGTATCCAACCTTGGCAGGCAGCTGTCATATCAACCAGAGCACCACCTCCCTCACTAGCTCCCCATGGGGGTTGGAGACCCAGACATACAACAAGTTTGAAAAACAGCAAGGAGACTGCACCAAGGAGCCAGGTAAAGAGGGGGTGACAGGGTGTCCAGAGACCTCCAGGGACCCTCCCAGAGTCTTGGGGGCAGTTTTTCCCACTCCCACTCACCATTTGTTCATTTCCCCAGGGCAACTTGCTAACTGCTGGCTCCTGTAGGGCGCTGATTCCCTGACACTGGGTGGAGCAGGCAGGGTTAGAGCTTTCCAGGGCTCCTGCTGGAAGCCTTCTCCCGCTCTTGAAAACAATTTATTTTTTCGATGTTCAAACTGGGCTTCTCCCCCTCCCCCCCAGTTTGAACACCAAAACAAACCCAGCTGTCCCAAGTTCTGAGCTGAAACCGCAGGCATTTGGCTGCAGCCCCAGAGAGGCAACAGGAGGAGCTACTCGGAGTTCTGCTCCTCCAAATTCCTGCTGAGCTGTGCTCTGGAGGCAGGGAGGCCGAGTTCTGCAAAGGCCTGGCTTCCCCCGACTCAGAATTAAGCAAGACAGAGTCTCAAGGTAGCAAGTTTACCCCGTGCCTAAGGCCAATCTCCATCCGGGTTAGAGGATTCCTACTGCCAGAGATTCCCTACAGCTCCTGAGACTCCTGAACACTTGAGAAGGTTGAGGCCCAGGAACCAGGCACAAGGTTCATCAGTGTTTTCCTTGCTGGATATGGAGATAAAAACAACCGCATGGCCTTGTGTTCTCACACTTTTCACTGAGGTCACTCAGGGCAGGACTGCGTCTAGGCTTCTAGCAGGTGGCAACATCGGGGAAGCAAGCAGTGGCCCTATACGTGCAAGACACCCTGTGTCCAGATTCCTCCATGGCAGGGCAGTCACAGCAGAACCAGTCCGCAGCCAACAGACCCCTGACAGCCTTCCCGCCACTACCTATGGTCACTTTCTGGGCTCCTTCTCTCAGTCTGAACACTAATCTGCAGTCCCCTCCCTCATCACTGCCTTACCTCTCCTTTGCTCTGCACACCTCCAGGGCTCCAGATGCAAGCTCAGGTCAGCCTTTAGAGTGAGTATCTCCTTAAATTTGGCCCTGGGACTTTCCTTTTGTTTTGTTTGGGGTCCAGATAGTACTTTAATTTTGCTGTTGTCATTTTTATTGCCAATTCTTAAAAGTCTAAAGAATTCAAATGAAAAAAGTCAGTGTTTCTTGATCTCTCTTAAAAATGTGGAAAAGGTGGCACCTCCACTAGAGTGAAGCCCCAGCTGCCTTTTGAACATGGCCTGTATGATCCAGTTCCCCTGAGCTCCCTGCTCCCCATGCTGCAAGCTGGTCTTCAGTGCTACCTAGGCTTTTGCGTTGAAAGCTTGTCATGTGCTGACAGATAGTAGCTTGACTGCAGTGGGGTAGTATCTAGCCAGGGAAGAGAACTGGGGCAGGAAGAGAAAGGGCTAATTTCCTGATGCCCTTGAAGCCAGGCTGTGGAGCCAGACCCCTCTCCACCAGCCAGGGAGCAGAGAAAACGGAAACCTGCTGTGCGGGGAGCCTGTGGCTTAGCAGCATCAGAGGAGCCACTGGGACAAAGGGATTCACCTGGGGGTGGAAATAACACTAACCATGGTCAGGAAGCCAGCCCAGGCACCCTCCCTGCACACTGACACCACCTGCATGACGTTGAACAAAGCCCTACCCTGAGCCTCTCATTCCTCATCCCTTAACTAATGAGAGTCAGAAAAGTCTCAGGTCTCTTTCAGCTCTAACCCTTGTGAATTTAATGCCTACCATTCTTAGGTGGAATTATTCTTTTCAAAGAATTCTCATTGTTCAGATAAATATAACTTAGAGGATCCTTTGAATGAAGATCGGGATCCACATTTCACTGAGAGTGAAGAATTCTGCAACTTTCACAGCCCTCCATTACCCTTCAGAGTTTCTCTGATTGTGCGGAGAATATACACTCAGGGTCACTGGCACAAAAACCTGACTCAACAGTCTCTTGCCTTAACAATGGCTGGTCCTTGGTGTGAAATCTCGTTTGCTAAAAAAAAAAAAATCTCTGTTTCCAGGATGTCCTAGGAGAGAGCACACCCTGTGCACCCCAGGGACACCATCAGAGTGGAATTCACTGCAGTGGCAGGTGTGAACTACATCTCTGGAGCCCTCTGCACACTCAGTGTGGATGGTGGGAAGAGGTCAGGAAGCACAACCAGGAGTGAAGTCTAGTCCTTGTCCTCCAGGAAAAGTGATGGTAGCCCAGATAAACTGCAGAGGAGGATAAGAGTCTAGCAGAGTTATGAGGTATCAGGAGTCAAAAAAAGATGGAAAGACACCTGTACCTGGATGTTTATTGCAACACTACTTACAATAACCAGGATATGGAAGCAACCCAAATGCCCCAAAACAGATGATGATTGGTACAGAAAGCTGTAGCATAAATATGCAGTGGAATATTATACATCAATCAAAAAGACAAACTTATGTCATTCGTGGCAATATGGATGGAGCTAGAAGGAATCGTGCTATCAGAAATAAGCCAGAAAAAAAAGAGAAAAATGCTGATGGTCTCACATATATGAGAGATAAAGAGAAAGCAAACAAACAAATGAATAAGATAGATTTAAAGCTGACTTTCAGCAGATTGAAATATAGCACATGGTGGGCGATTCAGGGTTGGGATGGACATAAAAGATTAAGATGACAGTTCATAGGTGATAAGATGGTGGGAGAACCCTGGGATAGATAATGATGTAAAATAAAATAAATAATAAAAAAAAAAGAAGATAGAGTAGATGGACTGAGTCAGAGGTAAAATGCAGGCAGGAAGTGAAGGATGAACAGGTAAAAGTGAGTAAGAATACAGGTGCTGGTCATTCCTTTGTTCACCAAGGATGTTTCCCCCTGTGTACACTACCCCAAGCACCAGGAGGTGAGATGACCTTCTCTCAAGCATTTACTTGATAGTGGGGAACAGATCAAGACACAGATACTTGAGATCATTTTAGATATTGCAAAGAGCTAAAGAGAGTATTAAAGAGAGTGGTTATCATGGACAGTGACTATGAGTGAGAGGAAGACCTCTCCTAGGCCTCAGTTGAGCTGTGTCATGAGATCATCCAAAATTGCACATTGCTAGTTATCCCTGCTTGCAAAAATGTCCCCTGATAAAATGGTATTTCCCCTACTGTAGTTGATACCATTAAGCTACCAGGGTGGATGCTGTCTTAACCCAAGGATCTTGCATCCAAAGTATTTTAGCCACCCATTTAGGGTAGCATGAATTGGTCCCCAAGAGAGGAATGACAAGAGAGAAATGACAAGTGAAAGAAGTCTGGTCTACCAGAAGTCTGGTAGACCAGACTTCTTTCATGGACCCTAACTTTATTATAGTCTATCTAAGTCATGCAGATAGAGGAGCCAAAGAGGGATCCCAGCAGTAAGTGGAATACTCTTTTCCAGGATTACTCACCCCTACATGAAGGGCAAGAGGATAACTAAAGTTTGCTCTTAATAATGCTAGAACCAGCCTCCTGCAGTCCTGATGGACCTGGAAACATCATGAATTTCAGTCCTCCTTGTTTAAGGTGGACTTCCCATGGTCATTTTGGTCTATGCCTTTATTTTTGTGGTATTTTTTTAACAGTGACAGCAGAAAAGAAAGCATAATTTGGTTCAGAAGCTACATACAAACACCAACCACATCTCCACTACACCAGTCTTTCCCATGGACACAAGCAAAGATGTGCTGGTATGGAACCCCTGGGTGCACTGAGAAACTGCAAGTACTTGGTATAACTGGAGGGTGGGTCCCTTTGGAACCTAGCAAGGTACAGGCTCCAGAGGGTGACTGAAGTCAGACCTTCATGGGCCTTGAATGCCAGGCTATGGAATTTTAGGGTATGGACAGTAGGAGTTATGGAAGACTTTAGACAAGGAGCGTCTAGCAATGTAGCATCTAGGCAAGGAGAAGTCATTTCTACATGAAAAGAGTGAAGAGTCCTAGGGCTTGCTCTTTTATTCAATACCTGTGGGACGCTGGGACTAATTCTCATCTTCAACAGAGCTCACCCCTGAGACTACCTTTTATCCTAATCCTATTTCTTCACTATTTGGCACAACTAAGCCTGAAGGAAATGGGCCGGGAGGCTCCCAGCAGCTGCTACATTGCTCAAGACAGGTTCTAGCCCTCAGGGAGTCAGTGCCCCTGGCCTCTGAAGGGAGAGGGTTTTGGAGGAGGAGTCTCAGAGGAGGGGTTTGAAGGAGTGAGTCTCAGAAAACAGATCCAGCTTTAACTGGGCTTCGAATGCTTTGGAAGCTCCAAGCCAGGTTTGGTTTGAATTTTGTTCTGTTTTGTCCTGGGCCCTCAAAGTCAGCTGCAGAGATAGCTCCTGCAACTTGACTCTTCTCAACTCTCCAGTCCTATGTGCAGTGAGAGCTTTTCCTGGCCAGGAGCCACTCTGGGTCCCCCACCAGGGTGGTCATCTTCTCTCGTGTGGAGTCCACCGCAGAGGGGCATGGTTCACCAGGTCGGCTCCAGGCATAGGTGACAAGAGGCTGTGAGTGACAAAGTCACCTTTGTGTGCTTCATGGATGGATTCCCAGGAGCAGCTCCAGGTAATAAATACATCCCAACACCTAATGGTCAGAACAGCCTGATGAAGTGGGTACACTGATTTTCTATGTATGTCAGATAAACTGACATCTAGTCACCCATCTAAAGTTCCATGGGATATAAGTCCAAACCTGTGTCTGACTCCAAAGTCAGGACCCATTTGTCCCCTTAGCCTCCCATTTCTCAGCACTTCCCTGGGATGCCACCCCTTCTTTTGCCCCATAGGTGCCCCCAGCCTTCCCACCCATGTTTCTTCAGATGAACATCTAGTTCTTCCCACATGCATCTCCTTTTGGGGAGAGCTCCAGCTCTGCTGTCAATTCATTCCACAACTCTAAGAAAGTACACTCATCTGTCAGGGTATTCATTCACATGTCTGTCAAATGGTGGCACCTGACTATTTAATAGAGACAGTGAGAAGATTTGATCAGTTCATGAGCCACTGACACCTCAGTTTCCTGTGATAGGCAGGCAATTAGATGATCTGAGGACAATGATGGGAAGGGACTCACATAATCAGAGATGTGAACCCTGTCTGGAGACAGCAGACACCCAGGGGGTACTCACAAACAAACTCTGGCAATAGGTGTCCTTGCTAGCAGTTCCTCAACTCAGGCAAGCCTTGGTCTTGACTCTTTCCATAGAGAGCTCACATTCCACAGCCCACAACAAGCACAAAAAACAGCCCTGCCCTGCCCTGCTCTGTGGGACATGAACTTGGGATGGCCTCTGATCCTTTAAAAAAAAAAAAAGAATTATGAACCTGTGCTTTCTCTCCTCTGCTGCTGAGGTGATAAATGGATCTGAGCTCCCTCAGCCTCAGAAACATGCTCTCTGCTGGGATAGCCTGTGGATGGCTCTGCACATGCATGTTCTGGCTTAGACACAGGGATGACTGAAAATGAGCCTGGAAGCCACTCTCCAAGACTTTGTCACATCCACTGGGAGAGCATCCTGAAACTGTTCGGTGGAGGCTGCAAAATGGCAGCATCTAAATGAATAGCTCACCAAAGAAGACATGTATAATGTCAACAAACACTTGGATAAACATCCTAATAAAGGAGACACAGGTTAAAACCACAGTGAGTTATCATGTCACACCCTGAGAAAGGCATAGATTAAAAAGACCTATAACAAGAGATGGAGAAGATGTGGAGAGAGAGGAGTCACTACACTGGTGATGGGAATGTAAACTGGCATAGCCATTAGGGAAAGCAATCTGAATTTACATTTTTAAAAAATGGAAATATCATATGATCCACCAGTCCTGCTCTTGGGTATCTATCCAATGAGCACAAAACCAGCAGCTCAAAAAGTTGTATATGTATATGTATTGTATATGTTATATAATGTTTATTGCAGAATGATTTATAATAGTTAAGACACAGAAGCAACCTAAGTGTCTATCAATAGAGGATTGAGCCAAAGAGATCTATCCACATCCTTGAATACCACCAATCATAAGGATAGCGGCAATGTCATTTACAGCAAAATAAAAAGAGTTTGAGGGAATGATGTATGGCTAATTAAGTCAGATGACAAAGACAAATATTGTACATTTATGTAGCAGACAATTCAACAAAGCCAAATACCTACAAAACTAGCAGATGTTAGTAAAGGAAGTCAAGTTCTGAAGGTTAAGAGGGAGAAGAAGGGGAAAAAGGGTGAACAGAGATATAAAGGGTGGTAGGGGGCAGGAGAGCTAAGTGTCACAAATGGAAAGGTCTTGAGTAACAGATATTGTTTCTAGTTCTGGAGGCTGAAGTCCAAAGTCAAGTTGGTGACAAAGCCATGTTCCCTCTGAAATCTGTGAGAGATAGCACTTCCTGGCCTCGTCCCTCCTGCAATGACTCCAGAGCTCACACATCTCCCTCCTCTGCATGACCTTCTCCCTGTGTCTTCTCTGCCCAGTACCTGTGCCTAAATGTCCCCTTCCTCTAAGAACACAGTCATTTGGGACTAGGGTCCATCCTGAAGACCTCACTCTTATCTGGACATCTATGAGGGTTTTATTTCCAAGTGAGGCTACACTAGGGGCTAGATTTTTGGAATATCTTTTGGGGAGCACAATTCAATCTGTGATGGCTGCCCTCCTTGCACCTTCTGTTTGGTAAGGGGAAAATGGCCTAGAAGATCTGAGTTTGAGTTCAGCTCTCCCCATAACAGGCTGCTTGCCTTTGATGAGTGATTTTGACCCCAGTGCCTCATCTTGCTGACTTGAGAGAAGGATGAAGTGAGATCATAGAAATCACTAACTTTATAGCTTGAAGTAACTTTTGATATAATCCAATATTTCTCTCAGGGCTCATGAGGACACTGTTCCTACAAAGCTCTTTGTGATGACATAGGGGCCAATGCAGAGTCCCTGGCAAAGATTTGCATTGTGCATCAGCCCAAGGGCCCTAAGAATTCCTGCAGTAAAGTCTTTGTCCCAGTATCTCCCAGACTCATTTCACTGTAGACCCTGCTATTTGTAGACCTCATTAACCCTCTCTTGATCATCGACCACACTTAGGACTGCCCCTCTAGAATAACACCTCCAGAGCATTCAGACTTAGACTTCATCATCTCCTAACTGAATGGCCCACCCCTAGACCCACCCCTAGGCTCATCCTTTTTCTTCTTTTATGATATAATTCCAATACTTTATTTTTTACTTTTTAAATTTTATATTGATAGTACATACACACACACACATATTACATCATTGTTTACTCATCATTATCACCCATGAACCATCTTAATCTCTTGTGCCCTTCTCTGCCCCAATTTTACTCTCCCCCCCATCTTGCTCTATCTCAGGTTCATCTTTGAGGGGAACCCAACCTGAGTCAGAAGTTAGTGCCACTGGATGAAAGTGTTTTACTATTTTTAGGTTACTTTTAATGCTATATTCTTATTAAAAATTTTTCAAATAACACAAAAGAATAAGGATCTCAAATCTTCCCATTGTCAAGTAAGTAGCTAATATGAGATTCTTATGATTTCTGCTGTCTGCTGACTGCATGAGATGGTCATGGACTCAAGAACAGGGACACAAGACTGGACCCAGAATCAATGAATTCAGAAGCATGTTCTATGTTAGCTCTTATTCAGCTTGTGGACAAATCCCTTGTGCTCCCTGTGCCATAGTTTCCCCTAATAACTTAGTGTGGCTCTTCATTGCAGAGCCTGAAGATTTCTATTACTATTGTCTACCATTTATTGGGACCTATTAAATACACATACTATATTATAGGTTGTTGCATCCACAAAATTAACTTTACTGTCATTTCTGTGTCAGGTGTCCTCACCAAGGCTCTGAGAGTTGAATTGACTTACCTGAAGTCTTAGACTGGTAGCATCAACAGCCAGAATTCAGACCCAGATCTGAGTATCCCTGGAGCAGTCCTCCTAACCACAGCTCCATGACTTTCTGAGCCAAATGTTGTGGACATCAGCCATGTTCTCTGATATCTCAGCTCCTGCTAAATGCCCTGGCTGTGTCTGAGGTCATTTCCCTGCTATATATCTCTGCTTTCCCTGGTGGAACCCAGAAACTCAAGTGGAATTCTAGTATTGTTTGCAACTTGGAGGAAGGTGTGTATCTTGAGTCCTGCGAAGGGACACACTCCTGTGAGCTCTGGTTCTGAAGAGCACACATCAAGGTAAGACTCCAGGAGATCCATTTTGCTAGCAAGGATGAGGAGTCTGACTTCAGAGTGACAGTCTTTCTAATATTGAGACCCTGGTACAGTTGTAGTGTGGATTCCTTAAGGGTTTGGTCAGACAGTGGCAGGGATGTACTTTCCCAAACCCCATCTTTCTGGTTTTGTGGAGTAATGTTTTCACTGTTTAGCTTAACATTTCAATCTTTGAACCTGTCTTGCCATTTCCCTAACAATTCTAGGCACTCACAGAATGCTTTTGAAAAACTCCTTCTCTACCTCCTCCTCTCTAGAGTTAGATTTCTATTACTTGCCACCAGGAACCCTAACTGTGTTGTGTTCACAAGAGTGACACCTCTTATGACAGAGAATTTAGTGACTTTTTGTGTCTATGCTGCTAAATAATAAGCAGAGTTGATCAGTTTCTGGTCTATTTGGTTAAAGCAGACAACAAATTTTTTTGCTACCAAAGGAAATTTTTGGCCAAAGTTGTAAAAATTGTTTTAAACCATGTGAATCATATCACCCATTTAAAGTTAATTCTCCATTCACATTGTATTTTGTGCTTGGAGTTTAGGTATTAGAAGGCAACTGGAAATTAGCTCTACCTGAATGTATCTTCTGAAAGAAATTTAATTGAAAATCACATATATGCTTTTCCCAACAGTTCTCAAGCTTTATATCCTAAAAAGACTCTTTAAACTTTTAAAAATGCTGAGACCAGGCCAGGCACAGTGGTGCATGCCTTTAATCACAGCCTACAGAGTGAGGCTGGGACTAGGGATTGCCTGAGTGCACGGGTTTGAGACCCACCCGGGGCAACAAAGTGAGACCTAGTCCCAAAAAATAGCTGGGCATGATGGCACACAGCTACCTGGGAAGCTGAGGCTGAGGATTGCTTTTGTCCTTGGTATCCCAGGCAATGTGAACCTGAGGTTCCCGAGCAAAATAGTGAGAAATAGTCTCAAAAAATAAAAAAAATTGAAAATAAAATAAAAATACTGAGGCCCAAGATAGATTTTGTTTACGTAAATTCCACCTACTCATGCCTACTGCATTCAAAATGAAAACTAAGAGAAAATTTAAATTCTTATAAATTTATTTTCAAAAAGAATAAATAGCTTATTTATTAACATAAGTATTATACTTGATGATGCAACTGTATCTTCTCAACAAACACTCCAAACAATACAACAACATTGATTCTCTGCTCTACATAGACTCACTCTCAGACACCTCCTCCACTACTAACAAAAACCACCACTGAATACCTCATCCCTCCTCTTTATACTACCTCACCCAAGCTAAGAGAGAGGAAGAACCCATTAAGCAGAAGAACCCATTAAGAGAGAGAAATTCCTATCTTAGAAGTTCTCAGCAAATGTCTCCTAAAATCCAAACTGGGTCAAGTGTCCATCCCTGAGCTAATCACCAAAGTCTGGGTAATAAGATAAGCTGACTGGCTCAATTTAATCAAAGCCTGTTCTGGAGCTGGGGAAAGATGACTCATCCAAACCACTTGGCTTAAAACTTCTGCATTTGGTTAAGAAACAAGAAGGCAGGAATAGTTGTTTGGAAGGAATCAATGACTGCCCAACATGACATCACCAATTTGTATTTGTTGACCAAGGAAGATGAGCATGACATACTGTAGAGTAAAGAGATTAGATTTAAGAGGTGTGTAGCCATTCAGATTCCCATTTTATGAAATACATGTGTATTTCATGTACATGTGTATAGACATGCATGTGCTCCATGTTTGTAGACATATATGCCTGTCCTCTTAGTGATAATAAATGAGGGTTGCAATTATAGGTATCTGTGTACTTTTATTAGTTTATTTTTCCTTTTCTTTTATACAATAGAAAATGTAGTGCTTTATATAAAATTTCAGTGCAGAAATATATCTAAGATCCTACAAAGGTATGATACATGACCACTGACCATCCTGTTCTCTACTCCTGTCACCCACTAGTTCTCCATCCTAGGCCTAGGGCCATAGTGGCTAGCCTCCACTACCATCTCTGTGGCAACAAATAGAATACCCTAGGCAAAGAGTTAAGCCAACTTCAAGAAACTTCTCCCATTAGTGTACATTTTGCTTCAACATCAATGAAGAATCACAAAACCTGGTTCTCAGACTTAGAAAGAAAGAAGTCAATTTTCATAACATGTAATTCTAATATTACTAATTCTTTGTCTCTCTCCTCCCTCACATCATCCTCCACCAGCTCCCATGACCTCATCATGATATTTAGAATAATTGTCTTCTCCTACAGGTCATCAGCTTCTAAAATAAATGTATTTCTATCAACAAGAGCTGCAGAGTCACCAAAATTATTATACCTCGGTTCAGAATCACAAGCTCATTAAAGACTGATTATTCTACTTTTCCAAAAAGAATGGCAGTGGAAGAAGTGGGATGATTATTTACTATTGAACTAGGGAAAGAGATGCAAGCCAGATTAAGGTAAAAAGCAGCCTTTGGAGAGATAGTAGACAGGGGAATAAGGAAATGAAGAAAAATCAGACCACTCAAATATTGATAAGCATTTCATTGACCCTGAAAATACCAACACCAGTGAGGTAGCTCTTTCAAAAGAAAGAGGGAAACTCCAATAGTGAGCAGGAATTCTAAATCCCATACTTTACCTTATTTTATGTGGATTTGTCCACTTCTTTCAGCCTTTGAAGTTGGCTAAAATCAGAGATGGTGAACAACTGGCTTCTCTCCACCATCTTCTCCTTCCTCTTCATGGCTGACATCACTAATCCATGCCAGAATCTTTTCCCAGGGTCCCAAACTCAAGCTGAGAATCAGCACTATCCTCCAAGCAGCTGCTCTCCATTTGCCAGTGAGTACACGATGCTGACTGTTATCCCTGGTCTAATGATTTCCAAAATGTCCATAAAATTCTGACATTCTGCTTTCCCTTTGCTGATCCAGGCCTATTTCATTTGCTAAATGTGCATAGCTGCTAATGTAACAACCAATCATAACATTATTAACATCACTCATGAAAGCAACTGATGGTCATGGAGTACTTACTATTGAGAGGAGATTGAAACAGTGGCAAGACATCTCACTGTCAGAGGGCCTGGCAGGGGCAAGAGACAGTCTATGTAATCTGTAGAGATAATCCCAAGAGATGGGACTGGATCCTGAGAGAGCACATTACAAAAAGAGTAATTGTAGTGTTTTTGCAAAGCCATGGCTCACAAACAAGGGAGTGTTTCTGTACCTGGGGAGGATTTCAGGCAATGTGGACTCAACCACATCCCAGGGAGACTATATAACATGGATCACATGGGTGAAGCAGCTAATGGATTACCTGAGATGGATCTGGTGGTGGTGATGCAGAGTGAGGCCGATGGGGACCCCAGAGTGATGCCGAGGCTAAAAGAGGCAGCTATAGCAGGCCACACCACAAATGCAACTCTGTGCTGATCTCCTCCTTTCACACAGGTCTCCCTCTTTCCATTTCCCCCAGACACCAGCAGTGGCCATCTGCATAAATAATGAGATGATGGTATATATGACATAAGTGTATATGGCGACAGAGAGTGAAGCAAGATGGTGTTGGTATGCAGGGCTTGAGGAAGACTTCCAGGAGAATGTGGCTTTGACTGTGGTAGTCCAATATACAGAGATATAAAGAAAGGACTCCACCCACAGGAACATAGCATGAGCAAAGGTCCTGAGGTAAGGGAATGTTAGAACAGAGGGAACCTGAGGAAGGAAGAATAAGCTAAAAGCACAAGCTCCAGACAGATTAACAATGATGCTTAGATTTGCTAAGGAACGTGAGCCTTAGGATGCAGTTTATAGTCTCCTATGTTGTTCCCCACTTCTTACTTTCCCAGAATAATGATCCAGGGTTTTTGACCCACTCCTTACATCTACCCTAGAGGAGGCAGGGGAAACATTGTTCATCTGACCCATGAGTTTGGGAGAAGGAGATGTCCACCACAGAGTCCAGGATACTGACCTGTTCCCTGCCTTGGTCTTAGAGCAAAGTTCCTCCTCACAGGATGTATCTAATGCTCTACTCTGTCCACAGCCAGGTGAGTATGTCTTATCCAGGCATAGGCATACTGTAAAGCCTGGTTGGCCAGTACAACTAACTTGCCTTCTCTCAACAGCTAAGAAAGGGGCTGCTGGCATGCCTGATTCTTGTGTTTTTATATGGTTCAAAATTCAAATTATGATGAGTTTCAGGAGGATGTTCCAATAAAAGCCCCTCCCCATAACCACTGAATCTCAGTTTGAAATTCAAATTTGAGGTAATATTAAAACACTGTATGGATTTTCAGGTGTATAGTTTCTTACCTTGGCAACTACATGTACCCAGCACCCACCACCAACCAAGCAACCTTTCTACCTATTCCTTATCCTCCCTCCTTTCCCACCGAGTTTGCGGAATCTAAAGACTTGTTTGTTTGGGGTTTGTGGTGTTTTTTGGTTTTTGGTTTTTGTTGTTCATTTGATTTTTCTATTTATATGCCATAAATTATTTAATCTTTTTAATAGTTGAGTAGTATTCAACCACCTACATTTCTTTCCTTATTGATTATGTATTTTTTTCTCATATCATTGTATACCCCAAAGGTCTCCCACCACCATATCACCCATGAACTGTCATCATCAAGTACAGGGCTTTTGAAAAATTTTTTGAAGTGTTTCTAATATACAACCCTAGTAAAAACTCCTAACGTAAGTACTGGGAACCCATAGAAAGTGTTTGAGCAGGCAGGAATTGATAGTTACATGCCCCGTATCTGTAGTGCCCCCATCGTCCACTTAAGTAAGAATCCCAGTATGTTAGGCAGAAATTAATTACGAGCAAAGTACTGTTTTTTTGTAGTCCCTTATGATAAATGCAGCCAAATGACTACTCATCATGAAAGCAAAAAGTGTATGTGGGAAACTTTTATCTATCTTATTTTTTACTTCTTTATCTAAAATTCTGTCTAGAATATAGATTTGATGGCTGGCACACTGGCTATCATATTGCACATTAAGTACTTTGGTGATACTCATAGCCTAACTGCTAAAAGCTGGAAGGAGTCCCTGGTGCTGTGGAAACATACCACACAAAGAAAGAAATACTTTCTCCAAGTCTCTATTATTTTCAGCTTTCTAACACCAGTTGCTGAACCTAGTCCTAAATGGAACCAAAGAATATGAACCAAGGAATATACACCACCACTCCCAGTGTTGGGCCTATCCAGGTTTCTCAATCAGTGGATTGACAGGTGCCAGACATGGAAAACAAAATAAGGGACAAAGCAGAATAGGCATTCAAATTATATATAAAGGAGTATCAAATAAATAGATAGTAAAACATATGCAAACTATAACAAGAGCAAGAAAATATGATGTTAAGTAAGGAGTGGAAGATGTCAGTGGCCAAAAGACCTATGGAAGTCATGGTGGTCTGAAGTTGTGAGCCCAAGGAGGTTGATACTTACACAGAAGCCTGAAGAAAAAAAGGCCCTGACCTTGTGACACAAAGACCAAGGGAGGAGACTCCCAACAGAGGAGCAACATCTCCACAGACCCTGAGGCAGAAAAGAGCTGGATCTGAAAAAGAAACTGAATGAAGAAACTGAAAGCAGACCAGGGTAGCCAGGAGTGAAGATCATGATCCTCACAGCAACTGGCGGTGACCCAGCCCCAAAGAGAACAAGTGTACTTGACCACGTTCCCAACCAGTTCTCATTTTAAGTCTTACATCTTATGGCACATAGCTTTCTACGTATAATGAATACCTCTTTGGAGTCAAATGACCTGTGCTCACAGCCAACAGTAAGGGGGCTGTGGAGCTGAGGGTGGTGATGGAAGAACAGAGGGTTTTCCTGTTGGGAAATAAACTTTCAAGTAGAGAAGAACATGTTCTTTTAGTTTATTCATGAGTCTGAAAAGTTCTGCTTTCCTAACCAAACACTCCACTCCCTGACAACCCCCAGAAACCAAATATTAGCATCTTTCAGGAATTTCCACTGGAAGGGCAGGGTTCAGTGGAAGCTTTTCAGGAGGGTAAAGTAGTAAAAATTTTAAAGAAAAAGTTGTACTACTTAGAAGGAAAAGTGGTGAAAGAATTAAAATTTAGAAGTTGTTCCTTCAAACCTGGTTAAAAAAAAATGTGATCTTGAGAAAAGAATGAAACCAAGGTCCCCTGTAAGGCAAGTTGTTACCCCAAAAGTCAAAAGTTTTAGTTCTTTTTGTTTTAATTCTGGAGAAACTTTTGTTTTTTTAAATAAAATTTTATTGAATTATCATTGATTTACAGAACTAGATTAATTTTTGGGTACTCATCTTAATTTCTATGCATGTATAACTTCTTTTTTATATTTATTTTTTGTGAGAAGAAAACAAGTTACAAATAGGTATACATATTACAATACCAAAATTATAAACCTTGCAAAATAATATTTTATTTATTCATATGTGTGATTTAAAAGTTTCAAATGATAATTTGAATGATAAACATCAAATCCTGTGTACTGATTATTATTTCTGGGAATGTATAATGAGGAATAGGATAAAAGAGATGTCCACAGAGAATATCAACTATCTCTGTAATGGCTGATATTTTTTAATCTAATTTATTTTGTATATATATATATATATATATATATATATATATATATATATATATATATATAGTATTATTGTGTATCCCAGGGTTTTCTCATTTCCCTAACACCTGTTAACGGTCCTACTCTTTTGCTCCCTCCACCTTCCTTGCCTTCTTCCCCCTCCTCCTCTCTCACTCCATCATTCAACCCCATTGGTTGTTTCTAACTTTTCTTATTCATTTGTTTGTTTTTCTCTATATCCATCACATAAATGAGACTGTCTTGTATTTCTCTTTTTCTTTTTGGCTTATTTCTCCTAATATGAGTCCTTCTAGTGCCATCCATGTTGCTGCAAATGATATGTTTGTCCTCATTGATTGATGCATAGTATTCCATCATGTAGATATACCTCATTTTTTTTCAGCATTCATCAGTTTTAGGACATTTGGGTTGTTTACATATCTTGGCAATTGTAAACAGAGCTGCAATAAGCATGTGCGTACAGGTGTCCTTTTTAATTAGTGTTTTCATGTCCTCTGGGTAGATTCTCAGTAGTGGGATTGCTGGGTTGAATGATAATTCCACTTTCAATTGTTTGAGGATCCTCCATAGAGTCTTCCATAGTGGCTGGACCAGTTTTCACTCCCTCCAGTAGTGCAGGAGAGTTCCTTTTTCTCCACATCCATGCCAATATTTGTTGTTGTCCATTTTTTTATACATGGGTCATTTGTACTGGTGTAAGATGGTATATCAGTGTGGTTTTAATTTGTATTTCCCTGATTATTAGTGATGTGGAACATTCTTTCATGTGCCTATTGGTCATCTGTATTTCCTCTTTGGTGAAGTGTCTTTTTAGTTCTCCCCATTTTTTGACTGGGCTTTTTGCTTTGTTTTTGTTGAGGTGTAGGAGTTCTTTGTGGATCTTTGTTATCAGACCCTTATCACTTGTCTTGAGGGCAAAAAATTTTCCCAGTCAGTTGGGTTTCTTTCTGTTTTGTTTATTGTCTCTTTTTCTGTACAGAAACCTTTTAGTTTGATGTCGTCCCAACTGTTCGTTTTCCTTCATTTCTTGCCAGCTGTAGTTGTTTCCAGAAATGGATTTTTGAAGTGAAATTCATGGAAGGTTTTGCCCAGATTTACTTCTATGTATTTTATGGTTTCAAGTCTCATGTCCAAATATTTTATCCATTTTGAGCTGATTTTTGTACAGGGCATGAGGGTGTTATCTTGGTTTACTTTTTTTGCAAGTTGTGGTCCAGTTTTCCCATTACTATTTACTGAAGAGTCTGTCCTTATTCCAGTGTAAATTTTTTGCCTCTTTGTTGAAGATTAGTTGACCATACATGTGTGGTTTTTATTTCTGGGTATTGTATTCTGATTCATTGGTCTCTGTCTGTTTTTGTACCAGTACCATGCAGTTTTAGTTATTATGGCTTTGTAGCATAGTTTGAAATCTGGGATTGTAATGCTTCCATTCTCTCTTACCTTTTATGCATGTATAACTTCTATATGAAAAGATAAAATAAAGTAACTCAAAATCTTGAACAAGGTGATAAATAGCAATGTAGAATGGGAAAGACCAACCATATAAAGTGATATAATCTCAAGATTCATCCATTCTGCCTCACAGATTACTATCTCTTCTTTTTTTTTTTTTTTTTTTTTTTTTTTTTTTTTTTTTTTTTTTTTTGCTAATAGTATTCTATTGAGTATAAACATCATCTCTTTATCCACACATCCTTGACCCAGTCATTTCTCATCTCCTTGGGAATATCTAAAACCTTATCTGGAACAGTAAAGCCCACCCACAAGGAGACTGCTTCTTCTGCTTCCTCATCTTCCTTTTTCCTTTTCACTCTTTTCCACCACTCATTCTTACTTCCCATTCTTCGAACAACCTAGGGTGTTTTCATCCAGAAACAGCTCTGTGGCAGAAAAACCTATCAACTTTGTCATATCTTAAAGTTATGACAACTTATTGGATCATGGAATCCCCCTGAACAACACCTATTTACATTCTGCAAATGGGTTCCCAGGCACAGCTTATGTGAACAATACCCCATCCTTTTCTGAGTGCTTCCACCTTCCCACCAACTAGTCCAATCCTAACAGGCAGTGTCTCCAAGACCCCTCCTTTGAAATGGTGAGGTCCTGAGTCTTCCCTCCTCCTGGCTTCCCTTCTTTCATTCCTACCTATTTAATTCCTTCATCTGGGTTCCTGAAAGGGAATAATAACTGGGTGTGGATTGAGCATCAGTCTTAGGTAAGTGAATGTCCAGTTTCTAGAAAGAGCTTACTGGAACAGTACAGGAGATGAGGCTATTTTGGTCCAGGCAGGTGGTAAATCACAGCATGGAGACAGCTACCCACTCCTCCTCCTACTGCCAGGCTGCCCAGAGAGATGTTCTCACTCTCCACAGTCCTGCTGCCATGCTTCTAGAATGTCACCTTAATGTTCAGTGCTGAAATAGAACTGGGTGCTGCCCTGTCTGGATAACCTATGCCAACTCCCATCTTGGCCTAGAGATATGAGAATCCAGAAGTAGAACACTCAGCTAGTGCTCTGCTGGTGTGACCCTCTTTGTTACAGATTAGTACCCCAAGACACCCCCCCAGAGGATAAATGGAATGCCCAGAGTCAGTCCCAGGGAGCAGGAGCCCAAGCCCACAGTGCTTTCCATTCTATACCGAAGTGTCAGCAAATAATTTGACTAAACTTCTAAGATGTAACTGCATTTACATATATATGCATATTCTTAGAAAAAGTTAGAATCAGTTTAAGTTTTTACAACTTCTTTTTGTCTTAATTTCTACTTTGTAACGTCTGAACCCCATGATCACAGCTAATGGTGTCCTCCTCATCCCTGCCTTAACTCTTGCCTTCTCATCCTCCTAGCTGGACACAGCAGAACAATCCCTTTATTTTATTTTATTTTATTTTATTTTATTTTATTTATTTTATTTTATTTTATTTTATTTTATTTTATTTTATTTTGAGACTAGGTCTAGCTAGTTTTGCCTGTGTAACTGCAGGCTCACGTTGCCCGGGGTGCCACAGACTCAAGCAATCCCCAGCCTCAGCTTCCCAGGTAGCTGGGATTACAGGCATGCACCACCATGCCCAGATATATATTTTTGGAACTAGGTCTTGCTATGTGCCCCCAGCAGGACTCGAACCGTGATCCATGACTCTGGCCACGATTTCCTAGGCTGCCGCTTACAGGCATGTCCTACTGTGCCCAGCCAGAACAATCCATGTTAGATGTAAATCAGATTTTATTACCTGTGGGCTTCTGTGGTCTCCCATTACTTTTAATACAAAGGTCAAAGTGCCTAATAGGGTCTTTACCTGCTCCTTCCCTCACCTTACTGGGCCCCACTGGCTTCTTTCAACTCCACACAGCAACTGGTTCCCTCTTCCTTCTCTGTGTCTTCTATAACGCTCTTGCTTCTCATAGAATCACCCCTCATCATACACATATATATACATACAAGCACACTGATGTGTATGAGCGCATTTGCACTTAACACACAACCAAATGTCTCACCAGTCTTGAAATTTCAGTTGAAACATCACTTCCTGTTTTTTTTGACCACCCCCACTGCAGACTTGATCCAGTCTGCTGCTATGCACCCTCACTGTAACACCTATTTTCCTTTATGTCTTTAACCACATGTGTAGCCATATATACAATAAAAACTTGTAGATTCTTTGATCAATGTCTTCCCTGTGAGACTCTAAGGCTTATGGGGAGACAGAGGCTGGCTCTATGCATTATTGTATCCTCCACATTTAACCCAGTTCTGAGAAACAGAGAATCTCAAATAACATCATGGAAGGAAAAACTAAGTGGAAATGCCAAAAGAGGCTGTGCTGTGTGAGTTGCAAAGGAAGCATTGTCAGAGGAAAAGATAAGTCTGTATGAAACAAGAAGTATGAACAGCAGGGTTCAAATGCAAGTTTGAAAGGAATAGCACCTTCCTGACTTCCTTAAAATAAGTATTTCCTGCGTTGAGTCTCAGTATTCCAGAGAGAAATAGAAAAATAAAGTCTTTCTTGGAATACCCCTATACCCTCCACTCCCAGACGTGGATAAGAACATAGTCCAGCCATGTGATGCTGCAGAAACAGAAAATAGATTTGTGACCTCACCCTCTCATGAAAACTGACGATGTCTTCTTTGTCCAACCCACAGCAACACTTCAGGGGTAGCAGCCTGAAAACGAGGCATCAGACTCAGCCAGTCCCAGGGTTCTGCCTTCTGGGGCACCAGGCTGCCACATCCATGAGGTCTCCTATATCCTTGGACACTACCACAGAAAGTTGCAGTCTGCATGGCCCTGCACACAGAGCAGAAAATAGTGCTGTGGAGAAAGTGCCCACGATAACTTCCCAGGTCTGTCCCAGCCTGCACCTCCCCAGGCCCCCCTGCTTCCAGTGCCAGTGCCTTCTTTCCCCTGCCTCATAGGCACTAAAGAGGATCCCCCCCAAAAGATGCAATTCAACAGTGGCCTGCAGCTGCTTCTGCTTTCAGGATTCCTGAAACAAGAAGTTTCAGCAGACAACTTCAGACAGGAAAGAAGAATAGATATGAGGAAGCTCGGAAACAAATTAATATATCAAAAAAATTGTCTTGCCTTACAAGTCACTTTGATGTCTTACATTCCCCCCCCACTTCCTGCTTGAGCCTGAGCCAGCAACTGTCAGATGCAAGAATGTCCTGAGAGCTGGGATACTGGTCTTCCTTGGGGAAGGGACCCCAAGGGAGGGGTGAGATACTGAGGAAAGAGAGGGACTTGATGAGGGAATGTGGGAGTCTGCAAATATTGACAGGGAGGAGAACAAGCATTTACTAGGACATTTTTAATCTGAGAGCCTGAAGTGGGACGCCATCTATGCCATGGAAAGCAATGGAGGAGGGACTTTTTTTTTTTTTTTTTTAACTAAGAGTGGGGAAGAGAAATCAAGAACTTTCCTTTGGATGTATTTAAGTTTGAGACGCTTTAAAGATGTTGAGGAGGTGAGTGGAAGTCAGCATATGGATAGCATTGAAATCCATGTGTTGATGACCATTAGGAGGGTGAGAACCCATGTCAACATTTGTTTACAGGAGGCAAAATTGGGGTGAAGTAAGAAAGAGAAATTATAGGTCAGTGCATGGCCAGGTTGCTGCCCTACTGCCCCAGATAGCTTCCACTGAGCGAATACCAGGTTCCAAGTTGAAGCCACATGTGGCCGCTTACCCAAAGACACGACTCCTCACAAGCAGTTTAACTGCTGAAGTTCCAGCCATAAAACTGACAAATTTCTCAGCAGCTTAATGACCAAAAACCTCAGCTCTACCTCCCTTTTGTGGGAATGGAATCTAAAAAGCTCCACCTTCTACCATTGGCTTATGACATCCATCCACTGCAGAGGTTTCTCCCTATTCTTTTTACAAGAAGATTCAAGAATGGGGCTTTTGCAAAGGGGTGAGGGAGGGGGAGTGGCGGGGAAGGAAGTGATAGATGAAGATGAAACTACCCATCCCTGGACTAGTACCAACAATCATAGGGTCTACTCACCCAGTGGAAAGAAGCATCACTGCTCATCTAGTTTACTTGCCTTCCCCAGTGGGGAGAGTCCTTCCAGTAACCTGTGACCTCAGAGGCTAGAAGATGAGCCAACGGGTGGACTGTGATACTGTCACCTAAAGACAAAAGATTAGTCGTACATCCTGGAGCATGGGCATCCTGTCCAGAAAGCTTTCACTGAGATAGTTTCTCTGGAAGCTTTTGGCCCTCCCAGGGACCTCTCTGTTCCCTCTGTGACATGAACTCTTGGGTAACTCTCACATGATATATTGTCTTAGCTGATCTGTAGCAACCATTCAGCTGTCTCAAAGGCAGAAATTGCTTCTCTAGTTAATTGGCTTTGATTTCTGCCAAGGGGTCAGGGAAAAGCAGGCCCCAGCCTCCCCTAGGCCCTTGCCAGGCACATAGATCTATAGCCAGTGGAACTATAGATGCCAAGGGGCCTCAGACTCTGTCTAAGGCATCATCTGAGGCTCGGTGTCTCCTCAATTCATGTTCTTCTTGTCCACAAAGCTCTATCTGTACCTGGCAGTAGTAAGCACTGTGACTACAGGCCTCAGCTCACCATAGATGGATAACTGAACCTCAGCAGATGCAATACTGATTCAGGGTGGAAGGCTTGTGGAGCGAATGAATAACAGAGAGGAAATATGACTTTATGTCAATAAATATTAGTGATGTGTATGCTTCCAAAGCTATCTTGCCTATCACAGAGGATATATAATTTTAGATTCTTTCTTTCTGCAATGACTATCAAGGTCACAAACCAAACTCATATGTTCATTCAGTAAAGAGTGCACACCAAATCTGTGCTAAAACAAGGGCTGTACCTGAGAAGGTGGCCCCCAGCTCCATGGAGCGCATACCCCCATGAGAAATAATGAGAAGTAAATAGGGTAACTTACAATCCAGTGTGATGCATATTTCTGAGTGATGTAAACTGCAACAAGCAGGGGGACTTCACTGGAACATGCTAGTCATAAAACATCTTCCGGAATTGCTGCTAGGCTATATGTGAACAGACGAGCTCAGCTAGAGCAGAAGTTGAGAGGTGACCTGCTTCTCATTCAAATCCTAGCCCCATTACTTGCTACTGTCTGAGTCTGGACAATCACTTAATGCCTCTGTTTCATTGTCTGTGATAAGATGATGATATAATAGTTGCTGACTTTCTCATAGGGTGCCTGGGAGGATTAAACGAGTGAAGAAATACAAGGGACAATCTTAGTCGAATAAATCTCAATATGCAGTAACTTACATGATAGCTATTTTTTATCACAAAAGCTTAGCTGAGGCTGGGACTGGGGAAATCATAACAATAGGCCGAGTGCTCATCATCCTGAGGGAACAGTCACACACCTGCTAACAGTCTGTAGGTAATGGGGAAGGAGGAAGAATGGGCCAAGAGTCTCTTGTCACTGCTGAGCAATGTGAAAACCACCATGAGCTCTAAACTGAGACCTCAGAGCACCTGGGTTTGACTCCTGACCCTGATGTTGTGCTGACAGGTAACCACAAAAATCACTTAAGGCTCTGACCTCAGTTTTCATAGCTGTGAAATGGAGATAGTGTCAATGCTCTGTGCACCCTGCAGGGGTCGCTGAAGAGCAAACAAGTGCATAGGCAGGCCCTTGAGTCAAATTGCAAAGTGCTGCTGAGTTGTGAATTATTATTATCATCATCAGCATCATCATTATAGTCATCATCATCATCATCATCATCATCATCATCATCATCATCATCATCATTCTAAAGAGTCTAGTTTGACAAACCAAAAGTATGTGCTTTGCACTGAATCTCCAGCAAAGGAGTCTAGATTATTTTCCCTTCTTTTATTTGCTTCTAAATGTTTCAGTGCTGAATTTCTCAGCCAATCTACTAATCACCCAGGGATCTTGGTGAGTGCAGAATCTGCTTCAGGAAGTCTAGGGTGGAACCTGAATTTCTGTATTTCAAACCAGCTCACAGGTGGTCTGTGGACAACACTTTGAGTAGCAAGATTCCTAGAAGAACAGACAAGCAAGAGAGCCTGGCAGTGTAGTCCAAAGATGAGGTGGGACACTATCAGGGTATGCAGGGTTCACAGCTCCTGTATGGATGGTCACCATCTAGCATTTTCTGTGTGTCACAGTTCTATACACTTAGCAAGTATTTAATCTTTTTATTCCTGCTATATCTCTGTATGATATGTACTATTTCTCTCAGTATTCAATTAATAAAGAACCTAAGACCAGAGAGGTGTTTAAATTATTTTCCCAAGGTCACACAGCACACAGTCCTTATGCCTCCAGCTCCAGAGCTGAGCACTCAGCAGAGAGTAACAAAACAGAGCTTGTTCTGGGACCAGCTGTCCCACCAAACCCCTAAGCTGAAAGCGCAGTGCTTCGTCCCTTGCTGAAAGCAGGATAAAACTGAATCATTTCATGGTGGTGGCCTAAGAAACAGCTCCAGATCTGCCCCCAGCTCCTTTTCCACTTGGCATTCTGCCCCCTGCCATCCTGTGAGCCTCCTGTTCACATATTCTTTACATTTGTATATTGCAAGGCTTCCAATTGGGCTCTGCAGTGAGCTGGCCTGACTTCGAATGCTGACTCACCACATCCTGGTCACCGAGCTGCCCCAAGGCTCAGTTCTCTCCTCTGCAATTCAGGAATAACAGTGCCTGCTCCACAGCATTGCTGAGAGGATGACATGTTATCTTGCACCTTGAGTGTTTAACCGAAAGTCTGGCACACAGCCTTGGCTCCATAGCTATTCTGCATGATTTTTAAAGCAAAGGTAAGAGCAGGACCACAGAGACTGTGCTGTGAGACAGCTGGCCACACCACCACCAGCCCCTTTTCAGGTACTGTGTGTGAGAAGCCGCCCCTGGAGTGAGTGACTCAGCTGTGAGCAGGAAGTATCAGGTCATTGCACCTGCCCGCTACATCCCTCCTGCTTCCCTAGAAACTGGGGACAATGGCCCATGTCTAAGAGCCCTTATCACACATCAGGGAAGTGCTTCATACAAATGCTTGGATGGACTTTTCATGACCCTGGCCCCAGGCCTGCTGTGAGTCAGCCTCAGGATCCTGACTCAGTGCCTCCCAGCTCCAGAGACCCTCAATCCATCCCTACCTCTCCTTCCTCCCCCACATCTTCACTCTAAATCCCCAGCAACCCAGGAGGAAGAGAGATGTAGAGTGATGTGAATGACAATTGCCAAGGAGCCACACTGGCCCTCCAGAATGTGTTGACTGCTATTAAAAGATACTCCAAGTCATTATTGCGACATTATGGGGACTTTGCTGATTGCAGCTAATCTCAGCTTCCCTTTGTCTTCCTAATGGAGGTGAGCGGCCTCTGTGAAAAATCCCATTCTGTGCCTTTCTTCTAAGATTTAGTTTAAGAAAAACAACTAGGGGTAAAATTTGATAGTCAACCTTTGAAAATGCATCCAATAAGGATTTGGGCGCAGAGCAGTGAGTCACAGAACTTTTCCAGATAGATGGTCACAGGAGAGGAAAGACAAGGCATGAGTTAAGGGGCAGAGGACATTGAACCACTAGATGAGTCTGTGGTTCCCCCTTTGATCTCCTTTGTGCCTTCTGATTACATCAGTGAGAAATCCCCCTTTAGAGCTAGCCAGTCTGGAACACACTCTGGCACGAGTTCATCACCGTTTTTTAACCAAGAGAACAGATTCATGACTGTGTGAAAATCTGGAGTCCATGGGCAATTTAGTCAACTCCTGTTGGCTCATTCTTGCAGTCTGTAAAATGGAATGGTAACAGTCCCTCTTGCACAGCTACCACAAGAATCATAGCAAGCTAGCTTGGCCCAGTGCAAGGTATTTGCCTGGAGTGTCATAGTTTTGTTCTCGTAGTACTTATTTTTTAGGTTCTCTTCTACTTGAGGGACATGATATTGATTTTTCACTTTTAATAACAGTAGCAAATTTATTTGTAAAAGAAATATACTGAAAAGTCAACCCAAAATAGTAAATGACCAATAGAAGTGGCCAGGGCTAGGGATCGTGGTTTGGGTCCTGCCTGGGGCCCATAGCAAGACCTAGTTCCAAAAAAAAAAATAGTTGGGTGTGGTGACACACGCCTGTAATCCCAGCTACCTGGGAAGCTGAGTCTGGGGAGTGCTTGAGTCCGTGGTACCCCAGGCAACGAGAGCCTGCGGTTCCATGGCCAAAAACAGTGAGACCTAGTCTAAAAAAAAAAAAAAATAGTAAATGACCAATAAAACAGATCATCAGAGGTTGTGACAAAATTCAATGAAAGCTGCATTTGAAAGACTAAAGTTAAGGAAGATTGGATCCTTTTCAACCTATTCATTTTATTAGTAAAACCTGAAGCCCAGAGAGAGGAAAGTAACTTCCCTGAGATCACACAGCAAGATAGAGGCAGAGAGCCCAGAACCCTAACTCCCCCACTGAGTGTTTCACCTAAGGGTCTTCAGGTCAGCTAAGGTGACAGTATTTTAAGAAAGGCCAATCACACTAAAACATGCCTTTGAAGAGAAGGACCACCCCCCTGAAGCCTAGAACTGGAAAGCTTCAGCTTCAGTAATGCTCTTTGCTCACACAAAAGGAAAACAATATCATTTTCGGGGTTTTCAAAGAATTCAGGCAGGGTGCAAAAACAACTTAGAACCCAGGATGCTGTTTTCTTTGGAGCTTGTGCACACACGCCTTTGGGTTCTTTTCCTTTTTTTTCCCCTCATAAAAACATATTCAGGATAAAGTAAAAAATACTGTAATGATTTTTTTTATAAAAGCAGAAAAAAGGGCAGGCAAGAGAGTGTTTATCTCATTGGAGAACAAAGAGTAAATTCATATGGTCCAGTATGAGTGCAGAATACCGAGATTACATCTTGTGGGGAGAGCAATTGGAGAGCAAAAACTAAATTGCTCCCCAGCCGTGGTCTGAGTGACTACTGATGCCAAAACTGAATGTTGACCCTTCAACCCTCCTGTTCCTTTCTCTGTAGTAGGCCTGATCGGAGAGGGTAGAGCCTACCTTTTAATTGTCAGCTTTCCTTGGTATTGACTACTGGCTAGTAATGTGCTAATGGAGGGTGAGGGGCAGGTGCACTTTGTTCTCTTAGTTAGAGTAATTACCTCCACCTGCACCCAAGCGATGAGCAAAATGGAACTTCCTCTCTGAAGCAGCCCTTCCTTTTAGGGAGGCAGAACTCATATCCTGTGGACAGAAAGCTGCAGCAGAGGGAAAGCTTGAAGTGAAGCCAGAAATAGGGACCTGCCTAGAGTCCACTGTCCAAAGACAGCATGCTTAGAGTAGTACTTATCACCTGTCGCTCTGCCTGCATTTCAAACCTTCCTCCTATTTTGTTGATGCTTACTTGAGGCTGAAATTTAGGGTCACAATGGAGGATAAGAAGGCAGCAAGAAATGACAGGAGAACCTTATCAATTGTATCCAGTATAGCAGAGAGATTAGGATGCTCTCAACAACACCATACACCAGGTCTAGTACATATTGGGTACTTAATAATGGTCTCTAAGTAGATAGCCAGGTGAAGAAGAGTACAGGAAGACAAATGTGTGGTCTGTAAATAAGTAATAGCCAGAGTTTGAAGCTTCTATTAGCAGCCATTGTAATGGAAGCAGGCATGGAGACGCTGACGCCTAAGAAGTCAGAAGTTAGACAAGGGAAGAAAAACAATGGCAGAGAATTTAAAATTCCATTGCCTGAGTCAAAGTTGGAATCTGTCCTTTGGAGACAGAAAGCCTGGATTTGAGTCCTTGCTCTGCAGTCTTACAACCCCATGGAACCCCACGGGGTCTTGGTCTCTATATCTGGAAGCCAGGGCCAGGATTATCTAGCTTCTAGGGGTGGCTTGAGGATCATATGAGATAATAGATTTTAAAAAGCTTCTTGTAAACTGAAAAACAAGAAGGGGGAAGGGGACAAAGAGTCAAGTCACGTAGAAGATGATGAGTCAGAAGGATGGTGCAAAGCCAACGTGTTTCTTAGGCTGTCTGCACCATCTAATGTATCAAGACTGCTGCTGGTTTAGCTTTTGGCTTGAGTCATCCTGATTAACAGGTGCCTGGCCAGCCAGGAGGTGGACTCCCAGCCGATTGGATGACTGAGAGGGGAGGAGCTCCTGAACTTGGCCAGTGAGTAGAGAAAGCTAAGACAGAGCCAAAAAAGAAAATAACCTTCCCTTCCAGCCCAAGGACAATGGTCATCTCTGAATCTTATCCTAATGTTCATCTTCAAGGGTGCAGGAGTAACAGATTTTCCATTATCTCCAGGTTGATGAAGAGGGTGTGTGGACAAACAAGCTCATTTGGGGTGTGAATTATTTATATTCATACCATGCAAGTTTACATAGCTCCATTGACAAAAATTACAGCTGGCAACCACTTCTAAACAATTGCAAAATCTGTGGTTTTAAGTAGTAAGTAGGATAATAAAACAGAGCAGCCATCCTCAAGCCTGAAAGTATCTCTCCTTGACCCCAGCAGTTGGCCAAGAACTAATTCATTTAAGAACATGGACTCTAGAAGAGACAGATTTGGTTCAGATCTTTGCTATCACCTCAGATCACTTAGTTAGCGTAGTTTAACTTAGTTAAGCTGAGTCTTAGTTTCCCCAATAAGAATAATAATAGTAGGTACTTTCAAGAAAGGTTATTGAAATTAAGTGAAATAAAATGACCCAGGCAAGATGCATAGAGCTACTAACAGAACAGTCAAAAAATATAGGTAGCATGGCTATTTCTATGTCCTCTTCAAGATTCCATGATAGACCTAGTCTCATTCTTGCTGAGATCTGGAGGATTCTAGACCCTTAAAGTTGTAAGATGCCAATTAATTAAGGCTATTTATGACAGGAGAGGAGGAGGAAGAGTAGTTGTCATTGTTTTGAAAACTCAAAGTTATCTTGGGGAGCCATCAAAGGCTCATTTGGGAGACAGAGGGCCCCAAGTTAGAAAGACTCTAGGCTATCCTTACAATCTTTACCCAGAGAGGCTTCACTTTGATCTGTTTTTTTTTTTATATTGGAGCTCAGTGTAGAATTTTACTTCTGTAGTACAGGTAATTCAGTCTGTTCATTGTACAAAGAGAAAGGATGAGACCCAGAGAGGTGACTAGCAAAAGATATCTTGTGAATATGTAACAGACACAGAACTGGATTTTATGTCTTGAAACTTTTGTTAAGCAGACATAATAGCTAATTGAAATTATTAATTATTGGATAATTAATAGTCCCAATACAGCTATTCTGTCCTTAATGAAATTGAAATTATAGTCAGTCCAATATACTCCTTCTCCTTGAGACATGGGCTGTAAAAGCATTATGTCACATCCAAGAAGTTGGTGGTTTCAATAGACAAACCAATAAGTGATGAAAGGATGAACAGATGACAGACAGACAGATAGACAGATGGATGGATGGATGGACAGACGGATGGATAGAGAAATATATACCTGTGCATTCACTCTGAAATATAACCCAAGAACCGTGACCTTCTGTTGACTTTAGCATTTGCTTTTTATTTCTCTTGCTTTAGTTTCTATTTTGCACATGGTGGAAGATCAAATCAAGCCAAATTTGAAGAAAGGGAGGAAGTAAGGTGAGGGATAAAAAAGAACGCATGAAATCCCAAATTAGAAGAGTGTGCATATGTCCCGTGCTATCCCACAGCAACACCATCATGTCATCAGCATTCCTCCCCACGTGCATCATCAGAGCCGCAGCTACCAGGTGTTGATCAGAGCCAGGCTCTGTGCCCAGCTTTTCACACACATTTTCTCATCTGAATGTTTCCAGAACCCTACGCAGTAGGCATAGATGAGGGAAGAAGCACAGGGAGAATTAAGCAAATAGCACAAGATAACAAGAGAGGGCAGAGTCGGTGGTTTGAGTTCACACTGCTGACACTTACCCAGGTCTACAGTGGACCCACCCTCCCACCAAGAGTGACTGACACAAGCTCAGCTAGACATGTTCAAACAAGCCAGCATGTAAAGTAACTCAAGCGAGAACTGATCTACCAGTGCAGTCGGCCTCAGGGTGAGAGGGGAGATGCCCTCTGACAGTCACACATCTCTTGGAGCATTATCTCCACCGCATGCTTGAGTACCTCCAGTGGCACCTTGTCATTAATGTCAACCAACTCTGGCATATGAGAAGCAGCTGTGGTCTGGTCAATACTTAGAAAAAATGACTGTGATTTGACTCTACACTTTCCACAGGGCAGGTTCTTCTGAGTAATGCTCAAGGGGCAATACGATTGTTGTCCATAGTTCTGACCTTATATCTAGGTTCCTTGGGAGTTACCCCACCTGTGTCTAGAACAACAGAGCATGGTGGATGGAAGGAGACTCAGTTTCTGTTCCTTGTTATTCCACTAACCCAAAGGTGACTCTTCTCCCTTGTTGACCATATAAGGGGTTAGATTAGGTTGACCATGGAGAAGCCAGAGGCTCAGAAGTCAACTCTGACGTTTGGGTCTAATCCCTGAAGCCTTCAAGAACTGGGCTGAGCCAAGCTGAGTGCTGAAGAGGACTGTCTAGACCCTTATATTCTGTGTCTCACATGGTAGACACTCACCAAACCCCTGCTGCCTGGGGACTTTCTGTTGTTTAATGTTGGACTGGGCTTCTTGCTAGGTCTAGGAGAAAATGCAAGGGGACTGTGCTCAGAGGCCCAGTGGTAGTCAGGTTGGAACTGGGGCTTCAGGAGACAGAGAGGCTCCAGGGCCTCTCCCTCTCCTCTCCCCTCCCTGCCCAGGCACCCTGCCACTTGCTAATTCACAAGCTCAGTGACAGAAGGCCAAGAGAAAGAAACTTTCCAGCAACTGGGATCTGGGTTGTTGAATCCAGAAGTTTATTAAAATCAAAAGGCAAAGGAAAAAACTGATAAAGGTGATGCTGAAGTCTGAACTTCCCAGGTCTCTGCTGCCTAGAGGAAGTGAAGGGCTTCATCTTTGTTGTCACCATGTGAAACACCAAGCCACATTAGCTGTGTTTTCTTTAAATAAATTGACCCTTTTTATTCAAACAAATAAGCCAATTGTTTGTGTGCCAGGCAATGCACTCTTCATATTCTCTTGCAACTTGGCAAGAGAACCCTCACATAACACCTTTTCACGCCTGCCCTGGCTAATGAAACGTACAACTTCATCATTTGGGGCCGTGAACCAAGGTGATCCCTGAAGAAAAGACTCAAAGGTAACAATCTGAGTGGTGTGGAGGTGCTAAGTCCTATGGAAGCAATGGAAAGCCATGCTCCTAAGGCCTGTCCCCAGCTAAGGGTGAGTTCTACACACACATGCACGCACACAGCAATGGAGTTTCACTTGTAAATAATGAAAAGGCTCTAGAAACAGTGAGTTCTGGACTAACCATTCTGTTGCTGGAGCTGCACTTTGTAATGCAATACCCCTGACTTCTGTGGTTGGCCCCATGGAGAAGGTTTCTCTGGACCTAAGCAGATGTGCTCTACAGCTGACCTGCCTAAGGACCCAGCCCCACCCTGCCTCCAAAGACTATCAGATGTCTGTTTACCTATTCTCCAGCTTTATATATTATAGAATCAATATTAATATTAATATATAATCTGTATTGATATTAATGTTGTACCTATCATGTATTGTGAACTGTAAGACAACACAAAAAAAGTCCTCTCCTCTTGCCTCCTTTTAATTCTCAAACTGGTTCATGGATAAATTTTTTCTTCTTTCACCAGGCTACCAATATCTTTTATTTCCCTAAATTAAAGCATTCCACTAGATATTAAGAGAGAAATCTTAAAGGGCTACTTCTCCCTCCAAGGCTTGGCTCCCTGTCTCAGCCCCCGGACAGGTATGCTCATGGTTGGTACTCAGTAAATATTTGGCAGTATGATCACTGGATCGGTTAAAGGCTGGCCATTGCTTTCCAAGATCAAAGGCAGTTTCTGGTTCTGGGCACCCTTTCTTTGATTGATCACAGGGACCTTTGTCACTAGCAAATAAACACACATACACAGATAATTGTAAGCTTACCACGAGGATAGCTTGGGATCCCTCCTCACTTTCTCAGTGCAGCCCCTGAGTGAGGACTCAAAGGTAAATGGACCATTTGGAAGGTGATCCCAGGAAACCCCAGTAGGGAGTTGGGGAAGATGATGGTAAGGAAGGCAGTCCTTCCTTACATAAGGATATGTTACAGAGTCATTGAGTCACATTCCCAGTGGGGAAAGAGTAGAACATGCAATTCAAGATACCCCCACCATCTACCCTCTCCCATCTGCAAATAAAAGGTTATCCCTAGGCTGGACATGGTGGTGCATGCCTGTAAGCGGCAACCTAGGAAGCCATGGCAGGGGCCAGGGGTCATGGTTCGAGTCCCACCGAGGGCACAAAGCGAGACCTAGTTCAAAAAAAATATAGCTGGGTGTGGTGGTGCATTCCTGTAATCCCAGCTACCTGGGAAGCTGCAACTGAGGATTGCTTGAGTCTGTGGTATCCTGGGCAATGTGAGCCTGTGGTTCCACAGGCAAAAATAGTGAGACCTAGTCTCAAAGAAAAAGGTTACCCTTGAGAATAGAGGCTACCCCATCTGTCCCTCTGGCTGCTGCATCACAAGACAGCCCTTTGACATATGCTGATATAGAAAGCTGATGAACTAGAGAAGGAAACATCTTGGTGGGTCAGGCAGCGCCCCTATCAGCTCATTGCTGATACAACTGGACTCCCTGGTGCCTGCAGCACCTGGCATATAGCTGGAGCTCAAAGACAGATCTGCACAAATGAATGCATTTATTCTAATGACTTAATTTTAAAATTTGCATCTGTTTCCAAAGGAAGTTGTTTTCTTCAAAGGCAATCTTAATAGCAAAGTTCTGAATGTAAGCAAGTAAGGAGGAGCTGTCTGAATTAAGAACTGAAGCCCCTTGCTTATATAAAACAAGCCCCTCACCAGACACAAACCTGGGATCTCAGATTTTAATTCATGTCCCTCATTTCTCAGACAGGATTATTGAGGTGACATAGCTCTGGTAACACCAGATTTAGTGTAGGAGCCCAGGAGAGGTGATCACTGCAATGAGCACTACGCTAAACACTGGCCAGTCTCACAGGAACCTCATCTGCTGAGAGCTAGGATGTTCTTTCCCCAAGATGGAGGGGGAGGAAGAAGCATTTGCTGCAAAGTCATGAGACCTCAAGTTCTCTAAGAACACTAGTGATGAAGTCAGTGTCGTTCTGGTCCCTTTGCTCCAGAACCAGATATTAGCAGCCAAGGGCGATGTCAGCACCTTCATTGTCACCATCGCTGAATCTGCTTTCCATGGCTGCCAGAAGGCTGTCATCGTGGACAGCTGACTTGATGTGCATACGGAATGGGGTCCCCTCTCTCCTGGGAAGGCATGTCGAGCAAACACATCATGAGGGGCTGGCCCGGAGCAAAAATCCTGAGGAATTTAAAGGCTCAAGTTTGTGCTAGAAAGCCAAGTTTGAGGCCGCTAAACTGAAATGAACTCATAGTTTTGGACATAGAGGATGAGAGTACAATGTGGAAAGAAAGATTTCAGCATTGACTTCAAGGAGCCTTTAGATTTCCTGCAGCAGAGATTGGATTCCGGTATGCGTGGCATCATCCTTCTGAGGCTGGGTCTCCTGCCTCTAGCTCTGCAGACCCCCAGCACAATCACCTCCCTGCCTTCCTCTTTGACCTCTATCCAAATACCATATCAGCAGCCATGGCCACCTATCATTTTCTGGATGCAAGAGGGAAATCCCTCTTCCTTAGTCTCCTAAGAGCACCTGAACCAGAAAGAGAGGAGAAATGCTAGCATAAGGTTCAGTGTGAGTCCTGGTGGAAATCAGCTCCATCTCCATCTATTCTCCAAAATCAAAGGATTGCTCCAAGTGGGGCAGCTTGTCCAAAGTCATTTCTACACATGAAAATTTTAGGCCCAAAGGTATGATTAATTCAAGATCTAACTCCTGTTTAATAAACTACTTGGGACTAAAGTGGCAGTTTTGTTGTCCTGGTCTAGTGCCTCTCTGTCTACGCTAAATCTGTCTTTTTTTCCTTTGGCTCTGGTTTTTGTTTTCTTTTTTACTTTCTTTGACCTTATTTATTTTTTAGAAGTTGTATAGGCTTATTCCTGGCATCTGAAGCTTTAAATATTTGCTGAAGGGCTGTATGAATATGTGAATGAACCTCCCTTCCAAGAGTAAGCATGGGACTTGTCTTAAAATCCTGGTTTTTGACTTCCAGAGTTTCCAAATGGGATAAACATCACATTCAACTGACTGCATTCCTGACAGAAGGTGGGGCTGCTAGGTGGAAAGGAGCACAGTTCAGAGTTCAAAATACAAAGTGATGAGAGAAAGTGAAGGGCCACATGCACCCCTGTATTCATTGCAGCACCCCTATATTCATTGCAGTCCTCCTTACCATAGACAAGTTGTGGAAGCAACCTACATGCTCGAAGATAGAACAGAGGATGAAGACGATGTGGTTTGTATACACAGTGGAATACTACTCAGCTGCAAAAGAGATGGAATCTTGCCTCTGGGGGCAACGTGAATAGAACTAGAGGGGGAAATTTTTTCGGAAAAATAAATGCCATATGATTTCACTCATTTGTAGAAACAGAGGAACACAACAAAGGACCAAACAATGACATGAAAACAAATACTAGCTATCTGACTGCAGCTTTGAGGCTACCAGATGGAGAAGGGAGCACAGAAGGAAGGTGCTCACCCTTCCTGTGAACTGTGGCGGTCTGTGGGTGCCTTGCTGGTGGATGTGATCATATCCATTTCAAAAGGTGAAAACCTGTTCTCCTAAATCCCATATGGTGTTGTAAACCAATGTTACCTCTATCTAGGGGAAAAAAAGGTGATGGGAAGTTAGCAGCACCTGGACACAGCTGAGAAAGTACAGTGCTTCAGCCCCTCCCTGAGGGGACTGGCTCCTCTTATGGCCCAAGTCAGGTAGAGCCTAGTGCCAACACTGAAATGATTCCTACATCCAAACTTCTTCAGTTCTGTATGCCAATTGACCTAAAATCTGGAGAGCTCTGCTTGCTGGTTAGGTCAACACCTTCAAAAGACTAAGTCTGATAAGGTGATTTGGAAAGAAATGACTGTTTAGTCCAAAATAGACACAGTGATTCCCACCTAAGAGAGAAAGAGACGTCTCCAACATCCACTGGTCTCCGGGCAGCCTGAGTTTGCCTTTCTCTAGTTGCCTGCTTATCATCAGTGCCAAGCATTGTGGAGCAAGCAGTACGGTTTATCTTTGTTTATTCAAATCTTGCTATGTACTAACCATTCTTTTCTTTTTCATAGAGCAGGCTCACTGTACATACGATATATTTCTCTGTCAACATATGTTAACAATGAGGAAAATAAGTCAGTCAGTCTTTTAATAAGCATCCTTCCTGTCACTTCTGCGATTCCACCACATTTCCACCTCATCCTGGTATTTCCTGTCTTTTGAATTACCTTTCTTGAGTACCTTGGTCTGAGCCCCATAGGTCAGCTTATTTCATCATCCTCACAATGCTAAGGTTGTTCCCCCATCCTACAGATTGGAAACGGAGTACAGAAAGGTTTAAATGTAACCAAGGGTACACGGCTAATAAGTGGCAAAAGTGGGCTTAAATCCAGGTTTCCTTATTCCAAGGGTAAAATTTAAAAATAAAAATACCTCTCATCTTAATCTTGTGTGTCATATCCTGTGTTAAGTGCCTTCCAGCACTAGCACATATCTTTGCAGCAAAATGATAAGTAGGTTTTGTTCTCTTGAGAAATCTATGGCACAGAGAGGTTAAGTGACTTGTCTGCAATCACACAACTGCTAACAAGTGGAACTAAAAAGCAAAGTTGGAATTTCTGATTCCTGAACTTGTTCTCTCAGCCAGAAATCTATGCTGTGTCTTCCTTTCCACTTGTAGAGACTAAAGTTTACTCATCTGGTGTCAGGCTCTACACACTGTCCTATCACCATTTTTTTTCATAGGTCAGAGCAGCAGGTTTTCACTCCCTGCCATTAAACCTGAATTGACAGGACCTAGTTCTGCTCCCTTATGCCAACCATTAGCTCTTCCCCATCTGGCATCTATCATGGGTCACAGCCCATTCCCTAACCACTGCCCTCCACTTTCTTGTCCTCTGTCCCTTTTGAAAATGCCTGATTTTGTCTCCCCCTCCTTTTGGCCACCTCACATCTGCCCCTCAAGCCTGGTACTGCAAACACCCCACGGACCCAGACCATGAAACACACCTTCATATCCTGTAACTTGGTCACACCTTACCACTCTGGTGACTCACCTCACCACATCCAGCCCACTATCCAGTCCTCCCAGCCTCACCCAAGCCTCTGTGTCTCATGCTGTTACCACCTTCCCAAGACTGGTGAATCAGCAACAGAAATTCCATCTGATAGGCTACCAAGTCCCTGTAGTTGAAAAATGATACCCCATGTTGTCACTTCCCCTTCAATAAAGAGATGAGTGCTTCTTGGTAAATGCATGGGCTACCCCAAATTGAATCAGGCTCACTGTACCACTAGCATTCATCTGGCTGTGCATCTGTGGGCAAATCCCTGCAACTACCTTTCTTTTCATCTGTTTCTGTCTCTGTCCAACAGTGGTTAGAAAGAGATGGTGGTGTGCCCTGCAAATGCTGAAGCTTCGCTGGATTACTCCCAATTGATGTTTTTGTCCAATCATTAACCAAACTAAAAAGTCTGTTTCTGCAATCTGATTGCAAAGTTCACTTTCCGGGAGAAGGGGAGGATTCAGGGCAGTTGGACATTCCCAGACATCTCTGGGGCCAACCACTAACTCGAAGGTAGTGTTCCAAGAGCAGTGACAGAAAATCAGGGGGATCCTCGCAGAAATGGGGTACACTTTGGAATGAGGGAACGCTTTTGGTGAGTAGGAAACTGTGATCTGGTTGACACCAAGATGACATCTACTTGTTGAAAATATTTGGGTTTTTGTTAAGTTTGGCTCAATCACTTGTTTTTCTCTGTGCCTTATGTAATCTTGTGGGATGTGGAGTCTGAAAGTCATAAATCATTCATGGTGCTCTGGGGGGAAATTTTCACAAAGCAGATGCAACTTAACATGAAATGGGAGATTTTTTTGCATAAAACCCAAAGAAAGACGTAACTCACTTGGAGAGTCACCCATACCAAATGCTGAGTCTGCTCACTAAGTCCACATCATTCTGTGGTCTGTCCATTTCTTCCAAACTCTTTCTGCCCTTTCTTCCAATGAAGATTGAGTTAAAGATACAGTTTGTCACAACAACCCACATTTTTCCAGAAGTATTAGGAAAGATGTTAAGGTCTCAGTTTTTGTAGGATGATGGAAGTTTGCAGATATTGTTTCCTGATTGAAGAAACCAAGAAAGCCCTCTTTTCATCAAAATTTCCCTTTTTCAATATGCCAACACTGGTGTCCATCATTCCTTAAGGGTTAAAGTCCCTTGGCATAATATACGTATTCACCCCCAAAACCCATACACAAAAATGCAAGCCACCCCCAGCAGAAGTAACCCATAAATTTAACTCTCAAACATTAACACCTTCAATATTTGGCTTACCTACATTATTTTCAATGTAGCAGTTGATAAACCAGCAAAGTAAGAGGAGAGGTTGTGTCTCCTTTATAGTCAATAACTCATGTCAGCAAGAGAGGAGGAGGGGGAAGAAAGTGGGAGAGGCAAAGGGCACAAAAGAGTAGGATGGTTAACAGGTGTTAGGGTAATGGGAAAGCCCCAGGGTACACAATAATGTAATATAAATATAAATATACATATATGCAAATTTTTTAAAATTTAATTATATTAAAAAAATAAAATAACTCATGTCAGCTTCACAGATGTGGCAAGAACTGGTGTGTGTTCATTCATTAATTCATTCCTACAACAAACTCCTCTGATTGCTAGGCATAATGCTTGGCATTAAGACATAGATGAGGAAATGATCCCCCAACTCAGAGGGTATGAGGACACAGACAAGTAAAAGTCATTACAAACTGAATTACAACTCCCAAAAGTTAAGTGCTTTGCCTTGGGTCAAACAGCTGGAAAGTTCTGAAAAAGAAATTTCCTTCTGGGTCCCCCATATCTAAGCTCAGTACACAATCAAAGAAATCCTATAGCTTTTTGTAAACAGACAAATTTTGATAAAAGGAAAAGAAGCTCCCAGATTGAGGTCCTGCCTTTTAGAGTAACAACCTGGGCTTATTACCTTAGAAGTCAGGAGTGTCAGCAGAGCTGAGAAAGAATTCTCCACAAAACAAATGAAAGGAACACTCCCCTAGGTCAAGGCCACAGTTTTTCCCAGTCAGTCCCAAGATGATGCCCAACCTAGTGCAGCACCCAGAATTAGGTAGGTCCTGAGGAAATATCTATTTACTCTCGGTTCAATTCAAATAAATCACAAGACCATTTGTGGCTTGTCATCATAATGGGCTTGTCATCATAATGACAGACAGATACCCCCTCTCCATACTCTTGAGATCTCACTAACATTGTCTTGAACCCACCATTCTACTGCATAGGAAAACCATATACAATTTCCAAATCCTTGCTTTTTCCCGGTATTGAAAATCTCATCACTTGGCTCCCTCTTCCCATCCCAGCCCACAGTCTTTTCCCTATTTTTCACCAGAAATCTGTGTGTGCTAAGCCTTCAGGAATTTGCTGAAGTTCTGGGGAGTAGTTATCTCATGGACAACCAACGCACCAATCTACCATCTTGCTGGTTTCACCTCCCCCTACCTCCTATCCTGTTTCCTCCTTTTGCAGATCAACAAATGTTTTCTTCCTCTTTTCTCAGCCATAGCTCAGCAACATACCTGGGAGGGGATAATTTCCATAGTAAATGGTCTTACCAAGAAAAATTTTCCCCCATTAAGATGGGTCTCTCCTTAGAGACAAGTCTTAGCACAACTGCAAAATCAGTAAAAATCCTCTTGTTTCACACAAGACTAAAGCTAGAGCTATAGATCAGACCAGTGCCCGTTGTTTTCAGTATTTCCTGTGTCCACAGGACAGAAGGTACAGCTCCTATCCTAACAGAACCACTTGGGGTTTTCCTTGTTCTTTAAGAGTTGCTTTCTTCTCAGTCCTATTCCCAGCAATCCACACAACACTGATTCTCTAGCACCACATGCTTTCCATACCCTTGGTGTGGTCTAATGGTCTCTAGGTCCAAAATATGCTATTGGATTCTGATTGTTTAATTAATTACTTAATTTCTACACATGCTGTGTAGAAAACACCATGCACAGCATGGGGGAAAAGTAAAGAACCATGGCCTGTCCTGCAGGAAAACATAAGCCAAGCTTAGGCATGAACTTCCCACGTAATCTTAGAAAAATGCCAGATAATTTCTAAGCCTCAGTGTCCTCCTCTGTAAAATGGCAGTTATAAACACTTATTGCATCAGATTATTGCAGACCAAAACCATTTATCAACCCATCCATTCATCCTCCTTTTCTTATCTCCAGCCTAGAGTGACTCGATACATAGCTGCCAATTTGAAGAAAGTCTCCTAAGGGAGGCGGAAACATGCAAATGTTCCATAAGGGAAAGACACATGAGGAAGATAGAAGAAAATATTATTGAAATTGATGAACTTCAATTCCATCAGAACTTTAGCACAGCTGAGGAAGTGGAAAGAGAATGTTTTGGGAAATGTGGTATATTGAAACATGCCAGGGAGGGATTCACAGGAATTAAATCTTTTCTATCATTTGAGTTCTAAAATCAATGCATAAAATAGAAAAAGTCACGACTAGATGATACTCAAAAGTATCCTTGAAAAATGCCCTGAGCAGAGACAATATTGGCACATCAACATACTAAAACTACCTCTCAAAAATTCAGTATAGCTACTATTTCCTCTACCCTCTTCAGTTGAGTTTCAGATGAGTTGGTGAGCTCAATCAGAAGTACCATGTTGTACGAAAAATATGAGTTTCTTAAATGCTGAGATCACACACGTGGTGAACCCATGGGAGAGGAGAGAGAAGGAGGATTTTCAATCTTCCTGCATCCTCCATGGTAGGCAATTCCCACTTACTCATAGCTCAAGCTTAACTCATAGCACAAGCTTGCACTTTACAGAGTAGCCTATCTTTGATACCAGTCAATCTATCATTAACTGATTCCTTGATATCAGTCTATCAGTTAGCCTTGTCTCTTAATTTTTGCCAAATAATTAAGTTTGCATGAATTAAATAGAAATATGTTTGTCCTGTATAGAACAATCAAATACCTGAGGTTAGCAAAGAGCTGTGATTTCACAAGGAACTCAATGCCACGATCAAGCTGAAAGTGAGGGTCTGTATTTATTTCTTAGAGATGCCATAATAAACTCCCACAAACTGAGTGCCTTAAAACAAATTTATTTTCTCACAGTTGTAGAGGCCAGAAGTTGAAACTCAAGGTATCAGCAAGTTCACAGTCCACTCTGGAAACTCTATGGGAGATTCATCCTTTCAGCTCTTTCAGCTCCTGTGGCTCCTGCATTCCTTGGCTTGTGACAGCACATCTCTGTCTTCCCAGGGTCATCTTCCTTTGTGTCTGTGTCTCACTCTCCACTCCTTCCTCTTAAAAACACACTAGTCATTGGATTTAGGACTCACTCTAAATCTCAGATGATGTTATCTTACATCCTTCATTCAATTAGCATATTTAAAACCTTCATTTCCAGATAACGTATCTGGTACTATGGATATTTAACCACCTTGTAATGTAGAGCCCTTCCTCTGTCTCACTGCCACTCTCTGCACCCTGAATCCTTTCTCCCCCAACTTTACTTACTCATCAGGGCCCACACATTTCACAGGGCCCATATATTTGTACAATTTTCAACATCTGCCTTTCCATGTCCTCATTAAAATCTCCCTACCACCAAACCATCTCTGCATCTGCTTCTAGAGACCCACCCTATGACCAGCTTTGTTGTCACCATCACTGTCATCATGGCCCAAACCCCTCAACACACATGTCCTCGCAGATGAGGCCGTGTACCATCACCATGCATGCATGACATGTTTAGTGCCTCCTTTTCCCTTAGTCTATGAGCTGCTAACCCTGACCTCCCTGGAACTTTTCATTTCTTTTTTTTTTTTTAATTTTTAATTTTATTTCTAAATTCTTATAAATCCTTATATATATAAATAAGGTAAATGGTTACTGGCATGCTTTCCCTCCTCCACCCCCCACCCCCTTGTGTTCACTCAGTCTCCACTTCATTGTTCTATTTTGGTTTATGTTGGGTTCATTGGTCCTTTGGTCTCTTTTTCTGTGGCTGTGTCCATTTGTAGGATGAGGGACTGAGTTCCAGGGCCATGGAACATTGTGCTTGATGGTTTGTAGTCCTTAGCTTTGTATTGGGCACCCAGACCATTTGGCGTCAATCGGTGTCTTCTAGTTGCTGGCTCCAGTATGATCTCCTTGCCATTCCGCTGTCTCTGCACCTCATTTCTCTGACCTCTGGCCTTGGGAATCCTTTCCCCCAGCCATTGTTCCCTGGAGCTTTTCTAGTTAACTTGGACCAACAAACAGAGAGATGATCACATGGTGAGCTCTTTGGTCATTTTCTTGATGATCATTCCTGATAGTTCCTTCAGAATGAGTCACCAGGAAAATATTTGATGGGAAGTTTTACAGACCCCACCGCCAGCCTTTACCCTAACTGCCAGCTCAATATGCTGAGGGCAGGAAATATTTTCTGAACCACTTATGACATGAAGGGTGTCTCCCCACCGGACTATAATGCATCCTGATATCCGTTGGCACTATTTGGGAGGGCAGGCCTACCCTGAGTAGCCAAGATTGAACATTGACTTTCTGTAGAATAATCCTTCTGAAGAACACTGAAAAGAAGCTCTCAAGGTCACTGGGGTCTGACCACCAGACCTCTGGACCAAAATAAAGGCCTGGAGTTTGAAGGGGTTTCCAGAAATCATCTAGTCCATCTCTTTACACCTAATGAAGGACCCATCCTCCAACATGTCCATGTTTTTCCCTTTAAAATGAAAGAAATTCAACCAATTAAAAAAATTTAAAAATCTTATTAGTGAAAAATTAACTTAAAGCTTTTTTAAAGTAAAATGAACAAATGTTCTCTTGTCCTGGCTTTCCACTCAGATGCCAGCAATATGCAGAAGCTATGTAGAACACCAGGGAGCCATCCCCTGATTGTTTTCTTCCTTGCCAACTAATTCCTGCCCCTAACCTTTTTAGGCATCATTACAGCACCTATTATTCATGGCTTCATTGACATTTCTTCTCAGTCCCTGGAGCTGGAGGTGACTCATGCTCCTGTCACTGAGGGCCATGGCTGGGATATGCAAGCTGCATGACACCAGGTTCAAGTTTGCCCTTCTCTGAGGCCTTTCAGCAAAGGCATTCTGAAAATTTTTTAATTTGATGACATAGCGGCAAAACTGAAGATTCCCAACTTTTTCAGTCTGTGGACTTAAATTAAGCAACCACCAGAGTCATGCAGGTTCAGGACTCTGGACTTTCCCTTGAGGACCAAAGTCCCAGGTCTGTAGGAAGCTACCTGAGTCAAGGCCTAAAATGACCACAGCTACCTTGCCTTCCCTTGAGGGACCTGTTCCCTTGAGGGACCTACCCATCCACTAAAATGCTGTTAGCATGGAGGGGGTGAAGAGCAGTCCAATCTCTTCTGGCAAATAGTGTCCTTGGATTTTCCAAGGGATATTTTCATTTTGTTGATAAGAACTGAACACTTACTGAGCTAAATGGGGTTGAGGCAGCTGGTTCCTTAACCATAGTTGCATCTCTATAATACTGATTAATTCACATAGGATGGCAGTGCTGTAGGAAGTTACGGCCAACTTCAGGCTTATGACTGTTGGGTGGCTCAGTCCCATTCTTGGAGTTTGCACCAGTGATGCTTGGCTAAGGGGAAAGGAAAGCATTCTGATAATGTGACTCACAGTGTAGAAACCAGTGGGGATTCACTCAGTAAAATCACACACAGAAGAGATTTATCCTGCAAGGTACATTATCTTTCAGTTATTCCCCTAATTTGGCCTTTTTCCTCTTTCCTTTATCCTCTATCTCCCACACCCTTGTCACCCAAGCCCACAGATTCCCATTCAACAGCAAAATCTGAAACACTGACATCTCCCACTTAACTAAACATGGATAAGATGGAGCTATATAGGCTTAAAGCCAACTCATAAATCTGTGACCTCCAGGTGTACACAAGTGCTGAGATCAGTTGACTTGGTCTTCATGCTGTCTTTCTTTAAATTTTAATTAGACATCTCCAAGTTGAGAGATTCCACATAAAAATCCATTCTATCTGTTTCTCTTGACATATACAAACATTGGGCCTCAGCATGCTAGCACTTTTGTGTCACCATCACCAGGAGCCAAGTAGCCAGAACCCTCCCTTTGACAAAGATTACCTACTCTCCCACCACTTCTTAAACCAGGCCTGCCCACCATTTCTGCTTTACTGGCCTTATCTCTGCAGGTCTCCAAGTTTGAGTCCCCAAGGTAAAGGCAGGGAAGGTAGAAGCTTTCCTGATGTAATAGTTCATGTACTGTAAAAGTGCTGTACAATGCATACGATAAGGTATTTGACTAAAAGTTTCTTAAGCAGTAAGCACTTTTGGTACTTAGTAGAAAATCTATGTGATGGAAGTTATATGTAGGGTTAAATCAGTGGCTCAACAATTTTGTGGCTCCGGGCTAACTTCTCTGTGGTGTTCTTGGCTTTCTCCTCATGATGACAAGAGGGTTGCCAAGTACCACATCCTCACCCAATGACTTACAAAGAAAAGAAAAGAGAGTCCAAAGTTTCCCTTCCCAAGTCCCAAATCTTTCCAGAAGACTTTGCTCAGGCTTTACTGACCAGAGCTGAACCACCTGGAGCACTCAATCCAGTCACTGATAAATGAAAATGGACTGCTCATGTCTGAGTGAGTATAAACATGGATACTGCCATACAGGTTTGCTAAAAAGAGATGAAGAGAGTCTGTAAATGTTGTAAGAGAAGGCTGGGACAAAAGTGAAGAACTATTTGTCCCTTCTCCTGGACTATGTGTGCCCAGCTGACAGATTATTTGTTATGAACACCACTGCCCCTCCTTTCCACCATTAGGGGCTGGTGTTTGTGTTTCAGTTATTCACCTGATTTGTAAGAGGGAACTTCCTGTCCTCCTAATCCTGGAATTTGCTCTCTGGGTATTCTTCCCCTAAAGGGTAGAGAAAAAGAGGCTATCTTTGGGCCAGACTTGGGATTCAGTTCTACAGTTGGTAGGGCAGTTCATGTGGTTAAAATTCTTTCCCAGAGCCACTTGGATAATGTGGCTTCTGGAGTAGGAGCCTCACGTCATAAATCAGAGCTTATTGTCTGGTCCCTTTGTCATCACCTCCTCCTCTTCAACTTATTCAATCATAGGCAGATTCAGAGCCACAGGTTCAGGGAAACATCAGACAAAGCTTCAGCTCCTGAATCCCAGGTGCACCCTCCACTTATGACCTATTCTGCCAACCTGGAAGGAGTGAAAAAAGGTGATATTCTCAGAAGACCTTGGACAATAGGAGGACCCCTTTGAGGTCCCTTCCTCCACCCTACCAGATTGAAGAGTCCATCAAGTGCCCATTTTGAAGAAATCCTTTACAACCCCTGACTACTAGTCCAATAACCCATCAGTTGACAAGTTCCAAAAACTGAGACATAAAATAATGTGACATCATGCTCTCCAGTCTTGTTCAGTTCAGATCTCTTATTTCATAAGATCCTCCTGACCAGGAGGGGTAGTCACTAGGGCAGGGGTCATGGAAACAAATCTTAGTCATTGTATCTACCATTTTTATTGACTCCTGATGCAAACCAGGCACTGTGTTAAGTGCTTAATAACCATTTCAAGTTGAAGGCTTGCAGCAGCTCTTTGGGTAGGTACTGTTACTGACCCGATTTTACAAGTGAGGAACCCAAAGTGCAAAGACGTGTCATAACTCACCCAAACTAGCCGGGGGGAAGGCCCAGTTTCATGCTCAGTTCTATCTGGCTCAGAAGCTTGGGTTAAAAGACTCCTGCATTCTTTTCCAGTCTATGCCGTAGTATTTGAGTGGTAGCTGGAGGATTACTCTTTCCTTTTCTAAACTTCAAAGGAAGTGAGGAAATGTGGTCTTTGTCCAGGCATCCACAGACACCACTAATACTCAAGGGTTCTAGAAAGAGTGGATACATTTGGGAGCAATTCTGATATTTGACCCAATACTTGCTCACTCCACCAGTGCATGTACCTCTGGATGCACCTCATTCTTTCACCAAAATCACCATCCTTGAGTCCAAGCAACTTTCTCCTCAATGTTTTTTTCCCTTATATGATTGACTGCTAGGTTTTCAGTTTTGTTTTGTTTGTCCCCATCATCCACTCTTATACCCCCTTGACCTTTTCATTCTCCACCCACCTCCCACCCCCACCCCCCGCCGCCTTATCTTTGAAAACCTCAATTTGGTTAAATTAATGTTTGAGAGCTTATAATTATTTTTGCTTCACTGATTTTGTTTTCTTATATCATTCACATATGCACATTTGTTCTGTATTTAACTTTATCTCTCTGATATACTTCACTACATATAATCCCCCTCAAGTCCCCTCCACTTTACTATAAACGGTAAAATCTCAACTTTATTTATAATGATATAGTATTCCATTGTGTTTAGATGCAATACCTTCTTTATCCAATCCTCTATCAGTGGACATTTAGGTTGATCCCATATACTAGATACTATAAATAATGAAGAAATTGAGGAATCTATACTTTTTTTAAACTGATGACTTAGTGTTCTTTCGATAAGTTTCAAAAAGTGGGATTATTGTATCATATGCCTTTTTTAAGTCTTTTAAGATAATTCCCAATCTCTTTCCAAAATTGCTATTTCCACCAACAGTGTATAAGAATTGCTTTTTCTCTTTCATTTTGCCCTGTCTCTCCAACACTTGCAGCTGGGTATCTTTTTGATGCATATCAGTCTCGGTGGAAGATGATATCTCATAGTGGTTTTGATTTGCCTTTGCCTTATTAAAAGTGATGATGAACATTTTTTTCATTAATCTATTGGCCTTCTGTATAGTGTCTTTGGAAAATTGTCTGTTCAGATCTCTTATCAACTTTTTAATTGGCTTGTTTGATTTTTTTGTTGTTAAGTTGAATGAGTTCTTTGTGTACATTGGATATTAATTAACTTTTTGCCAGTTGTGTGTATGTGAGTGTCTTTTCCCATTCAGTGGATATCGTTTTAAATCTTATATTTTCTTTTGCTGTATAAAAGCTTTTTAATTTGAAGTAAACCTGTTTGTTTATTTATGCTTTTATTTCCCCTGTCATTATCATTTAGTGTCTGAAGATATTTCTGTAACTGATGTCATGAAATATCTCAGTTGTGCTTTCTTCCATGTATGTTATAGTTTTAAGTCTTATACCTACATCTTTAATCAACTTAGAATTTATTTTTGTGCATGGAGTTAGAGGATGATCCAACTTCATTTTACACATGACCATTCAGTTTTCCAAGCACCATTTGTTTAATAGGCTCTCCTTTCTCAATTGTATGTTTGTAGCTCCTTTATCATAAATTAAGTTTTTATATACATGTGGATTTATTTCTGATCTTTCAGTTCTGTTCACTGATCCATGTCTATTTTTATTCTTATACCACATTGCTTTAATTACTATTGCTTTATAATATAGTTTAAGCACTAATATAAAAAGACACCTGTATTTGTATGTTTATTGAAGCACTATTTACAATAGCCAGAATATGAAAACCCAAAATAGAAAAATAGATCAGAAACTTGTGGTATAGTTACACAATGGAATACTACTCCGCAATCAAAAAAGATGACTTTGGTGCATTTGTGATAACATGGATGGACCTAGAAGGAATCAAGCTAACAGAAATAAGCCAGATAAAGAAAGAGAAATACTGAATGACCCCACCTATATGTGGGATACAGGGAAATCAAACAAACAAAAAGATGAGTAAAACTTAAAACTAACAAACTGTCAGCAGAGCTGAAGCATAGATCAAGGGGAGATGTAAAATTGAGGGAAGGATGGGCATAAGAGATAAGATGATAGTTTACAGGTGAAAAGGTAGTGGGAAAACCTCAGGGTATACAACAATGTAAAATATATGCACATCTACAATCAAATAAAAAATTAGTTAAAAAAATTTTAAATGTATAGTTTAAAGTCAGGCAACCTGATACCTTTTGCTATTTTGGAGTCTTTTACTGATCCAAATAAATAACATTTTCCCCTATTTCCTTAGAGAATATCATTGGAATTTTAATGGGGATTGCATTAAATCTATATATGGAAGAAGTGCTCTAGCTCACAAATAAGGACGCTGTCATCTTATCAAGTAGCAGTCTCCACCTCTTGGTCCTTTCTTCACTATAGCCTCATTCTGCTCTCCCTTACCCACTGACCCTCCCTGGCAAGGCTCAAGTGCTTTGGAGTTCTGTTTTCTAGAAGAGCAGAGTCAGGTATCTTCAGCCTAGTCCCATTAGGACTCCAGACCTGAATGAGTTCCAAAAATCAGAGGTAGAAATTCACAAGCAGAACCAAGGCCAAACCAGTCCCAGGGAACTCTCAAAAGCCAGGGGAATCATGTCCCGCACCTAGATTGAATCAATTGGGTTCAAAGATGAGCAGCAATTGTTACTTAAGCCATGTTCAGGACTAGCAGCCAAGGAAGGGTCAAGGGCCAAGAGGAGGAGCATATGAGGGCAATGCACAAGGCCAGCACTGGACAACTGTTATCTAATTCAAGCCATCTCCCACCTCAACTAGGAGCAAAGGTTCAGGTGCACATAGGAAGTGGCTGAGAGCCATGGAACTAAAAGAGGAGGGTTGGGGGGAGTTCTTCTCAGAACTGGACCACAGGAAGGCTAGGAAATAAGGGACCAATAAGACAAATAGACCAGACAGTCTTGGGATTTTTATTTACTGCAAGTACAAACTGATGTCAACTAATGAATTATTGGTTGATTATCATTTCAAATCCCATTCCTCCCAGGTAGCACATAGCATAATGAAGGAAGGTAAATTTCCACCTCTAAACCTTACCACCACTCCCAAAATATAGTAGGTACCAGTGAGTTCTCATTTTCCAGAGGATTAAACTGAGTCTTGGGGAGATAAAAGAGCAAATCCAAGCTCTTTTAGAAGATGAGACAGAATTCTTCCTCCTGACACCATGGAAAATATTTGTTCCTCTCCAGCATGAACTATATAAACTGTAGAGCTGTCACTGCTATCCTCACACACCAGGAGAGTGATGAGATCAGGCCCCCATCCAGTTGTCAGCTAACGTCTGGGCATTGCCTCTGTCATAGGTTCTGTGCTGGGAGCTAGTAGCAGAACAGTAGATCAGACACAGAGTCTGCACTTGAAGAACTCACTCCCACCCGCACTAGACTTCCCAGCAAAGACCAGCTCTCCTCCCACTCCACCCCAGCCCTCTTGGGAAGGCAGGCCTAGTCCAGGGTTGCAGTGTCCCCACGCCACTCATTCTCTTCATTACAGAAACCACATTGTTGACAAAGGTAGGTCCAAAGAATTAGAATGTATTGTTTTGAATTTAAGATTCATCCTCCTTGATCAGTGGCTTCCGTGGGGCCCAGAGAGGTTTCTGTTTGTTTGGAGCTGAGTATTTACACACATTAGCATAGAAAATGTCTGCATGAGGAAAGGGGCCAGACTGCCATGGACCAGCTGGAATGCAGCAGGCTGGTCTCCTCCCGTGGCCAGCAGCCCCAGAGGGAGTGACACAGCGCTTCTCTGGGCTCCAACAGCAACAGGCGCCTGCCTCGAACAGAGCACGGTGGTGGGAATGACATCTTTTGGTTATCTTATCACTCTCCATCATTGAAGCTACTTAGGAATGATTTCAGTCCCCTCTCCAGCAGCCGGGGCTATAAATAAAGATTCCCCAGGGATGCTGAATCCTGCCCTTCATCCCGGCAGCCTCTGTGACTCATCCCACACGAGGATTCTTCCATTTTCTTAATGGCAGGGAGAGGAAAGTGACTGTCTTGTCTGCATGCCGTGTGCATTTACATTGGTGCTGTCTGCATGAATGTATGTCTGTGCCTGCAATTCTGTGTGCACACATGTGTCTACATGTGACTGTTTCAAGTTAAAAAATTAAAAGATGCATTCACATATGAGGTTTGTTGTGAGAACTGTTAGCTAAGATTCCATATTAAATCACATCTTCTGGCAATTTTTTAAAGATATTTCTTCACACTCAATTCTATGCAAAGCAAGGAGAATAAGACACAACTGTTTTATCTTCATGAACTACAGCTGCCAAAAGCAAGTAAAAGCCCTGACGTGGCAGCAGCCTTTGAGGAAGCTGCACTTCATGAAAAGAAAAGCCTCACCTGTAACAGAGAAAAATCCAGAAAACACTAATTTCCAGAGTTCCTGTGCTGAACTGGGCTTACTAAGTGCCACATAATTTATTCCTCACAACAACAAAGTCAAAGAGTTTCTTATCCTAGTTTTCACAGATGAGAAAACAGCCAAGAAGTTAAATAACTTGCCCCAAATCACACAGACCGTGAAGGTCCAAGGTAAAATTAGAAGCCAGAGCCTTGGGACATCTCATCGAGAGGTCATCTCAAAACTATCTAATGTTTGCTTCACTCTACAAAAATCCCTGAAAACTGGTCAGTCTACTCCTTGGTAGGACAAACTCAACTCTTAAAACAAACCACTCCATCTTTAGACATTGTCAAAGCACTAGAAAGTTCTCTCATATGTTCAATCCTGATCTACTCCTTTCTCATCTATTGATGAGAAATTATTATTCTCACTATCCTCCATATAAGAACTCTCTTGAGCCCCTGGCCTAACAAAGCAAAACTAGTTCCTCCTCCTGTCACTTCTCTGGTGGCCATCATGTTGCCTCTCTATCAAGCCAAACCCAGCCGCCTTCTTCCACTTGAAGTAACTTTCAGTTCCTACATATTTGCTTATTATTATGTCCTTCATGTTAGTGTTCACAGGATATGCATTCTGAGATGAAATATTCACTGAATAAAGAGATAAACTAGTTCTTTCACAGGCAGTGTACTATGTCTTGTTTCACGAAGACTTTCATCTTAATTAAGGATTGCCTGGTTGCCAGGGACGGATCTTCTTCTGGCTAGTTCAAGCAAAAATTCTGTGTTGATGGTAAGACCCAGGGAATTTTGAAGAAAGCGGGATGTATGGAGAGCAAGGCTTTCATGTTCTCTGCTCTCTATCTTCTTATGGCGTTGTTCTACTCTTAGTGGCCTGGTTTCCTCTACTGTTCATGGACCAACATGCTGCTGTCCCAAAATCATATTTCCATGAGGCTTTATGTTCATCCACACTAAACAACAGACATTCTGTGTTCCAGCAGAGGGGCATAATTGGCCACACTTGACCCATAGTTGGGTCAAGTGACCCCTCCTAGACCAATCAGTGATGGTTGACAGGCAGTGGGGTGGAATCACCTACTGCAGCATATCTTTAGTGAGGAGTGGAAATGTGTATTAGAGGGGAAGGAAGAATCTTTAGGTGAATAAAAATGCTAGCATCTCTTGTATACCTTTAGTACCAGTGTTATAAATTCATTTTAGGATGCTCTTGGGGAAAAACCTTTATTCTTAGGATGCCCAAACATGGAGGATGGGCCAGAGCAGACTTTCAGAATTTCTTATGCTTCCATAATTCAGCCTCAGAACCATGGAACCTTGAAAAATTCTGACTTGGAGTCTTGAGTGGGCTAAAGGACCAGAAAACTGGGTTAAAAGCAAGAAACTGGAGTTATTAGTGGCTCCCAAGCATCACATCAGTGATACTGGCTGCCCCTGGACAGACAAAAGATCCCATCATGAAAGTATTAAACATATAAACAGCCCATTTGACTCTTTTCTTATGTACAGGAAAGTATTTATGTGTAGAAAAACAAGGGTTAGAGTTGGGGGATGACTAGAGAAAAGGATAGAGAGCATCTAGCTAAGAAGTCACATCACACTGTGTTCCTCAGTCCTCTCAAAATCCCCAGAGGTACTGAAAGAGGGAGTAATAGGAGATACTAGGTTAGGTAGATTTCTATCTACCACTGCCACTATCTGGCCCACCAGTATCCTTCCAGCAAACAGAACAATTCTGCTGTTCTTAATATTAGGTATTGGCTTGCTGTGTTTTTTCACTCTTGCACAGGTAAGGAAACTGCAGAGAAGTGCAGTGGCTTCTTCATGGCCACATTACGGACTAGAGCCAAGTAGTATGGAATCCCTGCTCTGCTGACCCCCAGAGTCCTTTTTCTGCAAGCATAGGTCATCTTGATACAAGGAAGAAAACATTGATTTTTGACAAGGACAAGAATCATGACAGCTAACCATCTGTGCCTTCCCACCTGCAGCAAGGCCTCAAGCATTCACTCCTAACATGTTTCCATCACCCAATACCTGAGTGCACAACTGTGCTTGGCAGTGTTCAAGCTGCAGAATAGGGATGATCTGTTGACTTTAAAACTCAAATGCCCCAATGGGCACATCTGTCTATTTTGATACTAGCTAATTCATAAAGGAACCCTGTGACCATTAGAATTATTTCATTGCAGTAAAGAGAATTCAGCTCTAATAGGTTTGAAAGAGAACTGAGAGAGAATATTAAGGAGTTATCCAAAGTGACTGTGCTAATGTGCCATAACTGTAATAAACAAAGGTCAACTAATCTTCCCAAGATATTTGTTCCTAGGAGATGGAGTCTGACAGATGAACTCAGTTGATGTGACCACATCCTTCAGGACCACTGAAGTTCTCGTGTACAGCTGTCGATTCCAGTCTCTTTGGCCACCTTATTTGCTGCTCATCTTGAATCAAATCTTGGGTAGCATTGTTCAAGCAGTCACAGGCTCTCGAGCTCACAGGTGGCCCTGATTCTTCTCCCTTGTCTCAGTCTGCCCTGGTTCTTGACATGCCTCCAAATGCTAAGAATCACATGACCAAGCTCTTATCAGACCCTCAGGAAGACTTTATGCGTTCTCAGTATCTTGTAGTCTACTTTATAATTCTTTTGCAGTCAACTTTGTCATTCTTTTTTTTTATTCATTTTATTGATTTGTCACAATTGTGAATTAACTGATCCCTCCTCCTCCCTCCATATCCCCCCTCTGTATCCCCCTTCCTCCTCCCTCCATATCCCCCCTCTGTATCCCCCC
>PVHY01009194.1:29783-57716 GCA_004024945.1 Uropsilus gracilis | reverse complement strand
CGCGCGCCCCGCCAAGCCGCCACCGGCTGCTAGCGCGCTCGGTGCGCACTGGAGTCGCGTCCGGAGCGACCCCGAGCTTGGGGTTCGGGGCTCGGGCTGCGGGAGCCGCGGCGCGGCGGGCGCGCGCCACTCGAACGACCGCCCCGGGGGCGCCGAACGGCCCAGTAGCGCCCGAACGGCCGCTGAACGGGCGGCGGGAGAGCTCGCGGGGGAAGGTGCCGCGAGCGCCCGACTGAGCCGCGAGCCCTGCGGAGACTGCGCTTCTTGGCGCGCCTCAGCCGCGGACTTCGGGACCGCCGAGCCAGCCCTTCGCGCTCGGCCGCCTCGCCTTCTGTTCTCCTTGCAAACCGCGTCAGAGACACGGTCGCTCTGGTGGGAGATAAATCTTGGACACTTTGGTTATCTTTTCAGGTTACTGGCTGGTCTGGCCTCGTCGCCGGGATTTAAAGGGATATAGCGCGTCCGAGGAGTTGTGGAGAAGATGGCCCACTCTGGACCCGGGCCTGGTGGCGCGTGCCTGTAAGCGACAGCCTGTGGAGTCGCGGCAGGGCCTTTAGGTCGCGGGTCGAGTCCCACAACACAGCGACACCTAGCCCCCAAAAAAATAGCTGGGTGTGGTGGCGCGTGCCTGTAATCCCAGCTACGTGGGAAGCTGAGGCTGGGGATGGCTTGAGTCTGTGGTACCCCGGGCAACGTGAGCCTGCGGTTCCACGGGCAAAAATAGCGAGACCTGGTCTCAAAAAAAAAAAAAAAGGAAGAAAATGGTCCACTCAGGGCCAACGCCCAAGAGACCTCGCGCTCCAGATCCTGTCTCTGCCCCTTGGTGGGCCTTCCCAAACCCCTGGTCCCGGGGAACCCGACCCTGGCAGACCTTCCATAGCTTCCCGGCTTGTTAGGGAAAGGTGACATTATGTTTTTGTAGATCCGGCTGTTATTTTTCTGGGCACCTCCTCAGGGCTTAGGAAAATGGGCCGAAAATGGGAAGAATGTGGGCAAATCGGAAGGGGGGGGCGATTTCCACTGGTATTTTTTTAGGGCTCTTCTTAAAAGCGAAGAATATCTAACTTTTTTGAAACAGATAATAGAAGAAGGATGTATCTTGAGAAGGAAAATAGAATTGAAGCTCTTTCCGTTCTCAAGTTCGGTCACGCTATAGCTAATGTTGTTTAGTGACAATTATACACATAGAATCACTGGTCTGGAGAGCTAAAGATGACACCCAACTCGTGCCCCCAGACAGGATAAGTGACTCATTCCGAGTCATACCAGGTGTTAGTGGAAGAAATTAATTCATTTTGAGCAGGAAAATAGACACCGTTGGAGGTGCCTAACATTTAGAGACCTCGATTTTGTAATGAACCAAAGAAACTGGATTTAAGGCATAATTCTATATTGGCGGGATCTACTTAAACTCTAATTCAAAGATAAATCCACAGCCACCAACTCCAGCTCCAGAGCCTAACTCAGCTTTCCCTCTCTGCAGGCTCACATTCAGCGGGTTTACCACTTTGAACTGTTTTCCTTCCTCTATTTCCCTGACACTTTCCTATCAGTCTGCCATCTCCAACTGCTCTTTACCCAGTTTTACCACTTCCTCCACACTGTTTACACCCTACCCTGCAGCTCTCATGGTCCAGTCTCCATCTTAAGTAACCTGCCCTTTGGGAAGTTCCACTATTCCCAGTCATCACCACCGTTTTGTTTGTTTGTTTGTTTGTGTTTTGTTTTTTGCTTCAGCTCACTTACTTCTTCCTAGATGCCAGCTCCTTTTTCCATTTCTGCGATGCCCCTGGCTCAAATCCCAAGTACCACATTGGCTGGAAACCAGGTTCTTCCTTCCCTAGATTGGTGTTGTTGCCACCTGTTCAAAGACCCTTCAGCTTTATTCTTTGCCTTTGTCTGCAATTTTCATATAAGGTTTACCTTTTATACCATCTCTGAACCTCTGCTCGTTCCGTTTTTCCTCCTTTAAATACTGTACAGCTGAATGGTAAAAAAAAGCAAACAGCCAAATATGCAAGGTCTTATTTTACAGAAAATGAGCCCCTGCATGTGGATGTGACAGTGAACAAGTCTCTTATTGATACATTCCAACATGTTACCAGTTATGCTGGGAGACTGAAGGTGACTTTTAAAGTCCTCTTGATGCTTCTGGATAGTGTCTGAATTTATTGTAATGAGCAAGTCTTGATTTTATAATAAGAAAAAAATCCTTTTTCCTTAACATTTAATCCAAACCTGCCCTATTTTATTTATTCTAATACAATTTTTATCTTATCAGGAAAAAAAGAACTGTAGAGCCTGCTCCGTGGTCTGTATAAGCTTTCCTCCTCCTCCAAGTCTTTCTCTGTGCTTCCCAAAGCACAGTTCTGATGGTGTCATCTCCTTGCTTAAATCCCTTTAAATGACTCCCTGCTGCCTACTGGAAAATATGCTCAGATACGATCTTGACCAAACCCAACTTTCCAACCCATTTCTCACCAAAGCCCAACACAACCTCCAGTCCCACAAGAAGAATTTTGTTATGTTCCAACAGGACTTCCTCAGAAATCATTCCCACTTTCCCACTCCCCACATTTGCTCTAAAAGTTCCCGCTGCCTGTTATGTCTCTCCCCTTGCAAGCTGTCAAATTCCTACCCTTCCTTCAAGGACTTGCTCAAATGCTACTTCCTTTGGGAAAACACACCAAGAAGTGTGATCTCCTTCTCCTGGAGCCCCTCTAACACTTTGGATCTTTCTTGTGACATTTATAACATTCTGCCTAACATCACGGTTATGTTCATACTAGCCCGAGCCATTCATTTCTCTCTCCAATTCTCTGAGAGCTGGGATTGTGCCTCAACCATCTCTGAAGTCCCAGGTACCTAGCATTCACTGCAATGCTTCTGTCTCCCTAGAGATTAGTAAAGGGGCAATACGTTATCATTATCGGCTGGTACTTAACGCACCTTTAATTCTGGGTGGCTTTGCAGTGTTTTGTCCTGTTTATAGAAATCATAATTCTCATTGCCCTTTTCAAACAGGCCCCTACCCAGGGACCAAACTGGGGTTCAACCTTCGGTGACTCATCACTTCATACCATAGCACATCAACCACTGGTAGTATCAGCTGGGCTTTTCAAAGGCAGACACAGCACACTGGACTCTCAGCAGCTAAACTGAAGACTCCAAACCAGAAAGACATCTTTTTCTCCAGCGCCTGGTCCCTTACAGTTTGAGTGGGTGGACATATGGATAAGCAGTAGCATCCTTTCCAGAGACCTGTCATGATTCGTCCACCCTCTTTTAAATTAAATATGGAAATTTTAAATTCACTAGAGGTTTATCAAATTCCTGGAACAGTGTTTTCATCAAGAGACTAATCCGAGAGTGCCCGAGAACATTATGTACAGTTTCAGAGCTAAGTACCAGAATAACACTAATTCCCCAAGTAAGTCTTCTTTGTACCAAGTTTGAAAACTAGTCTGTGGTGGCAAGAATGTCACAAAGCACTGAGCAGAAGGCCTGCAGAAAGAAAAAAGATGGCATTCATTGTCTCATCTTTACTGCCTGTCATCTCAGCTAATTAAGAGAGTACTTTGCCATTAGTAGGAAGATCCCAAGACATAAGAATTGGGTTAGACCTAAGCAACTTGAAATCATTTCAATATGGACACAAAGTGATACCCATTTCTATGTTCTTCCTCATGCTAATATATTTTGTATTTCAACCAAAGCCAATTATGTTTCCTAGAATAACATTAAATTGTTTAAAGAGGAAGCAAAACCAAAATCACTGTCATTAGTCTATGACCCAGGCATTATTTTCCAGTGGAATGACAGAGAATTCTACTTTATGTGGCTAAATGCGAGTGAAGAATGTGATATCTGCTGTGCACCATTTGCAAACCAGAAGGATCATTCCAAATGAGATAAGAAAAACCTCTCTCATTAACCATCCCAAAAAACTTAAAACTAACTTATTAAAATAACCTTCTGAGAATGCAATGGCTCCACTGGCCCTCCCAAAATCAAAAATAGCAACCACCTGCCTACACTCCCCCTTCCTCAATTACTCTTAAACTTTAAAGTATTAATTATCTCAAGTTTATTTGTCTTATTTAAAATTCAACAGACCCACACCCTATGTCCCTATAAATACCCCTTTTTTTATTAATAAAGTTGTCTCATGGTTCATACTTCCATCTAACCCCCGACTGTGGCTGGGCTAATCTCTTCTCATAAATTCATTTCTCATACCTGCGTCTGGCGGCAACAATATCAGAGATGACACTTCATCAGGGCAAAATGCCCCATAACAGGGGAAAGTGCCAGAAGAATCTTTCTGGTCAATTATTTCCACCAAATGGATTCTTGGGCAAAATTGGAAGTGAGGAGAAAATGGTCAACCTAGAGCTGATCAATTTAAAACAATTGCTCTATCTTTGAAGATGGGGAGGGGAACGGAATTGGTTCAGTTAATTTTGTTAAATTCCAATCAAGAGACTAATAACTTTACAGTTAATAGTTGTTTATAGAGAGTAAAGTGCAGACAGAGTGCTCAGTCCTTTACCAGCACTGGCTGATTTGGTACTCCAGTCCCAAATAAAGAAATCAAGATGCAGAAGAATTCAAAAGTGGTTATTCAGCTGTGTTCTGGGCATGCAAAGATTCATGTGCAGTCTGTCTGGTTGATAAGACCAGAACCTTTTTCCATTATCCAGTATTTCTCAAATTTGTCATAGTACAGGAATTTCCCTGACTACTTGTTAAAAATACAGATTTATTTTACCCTCTAGCTTGAAGAGGATTGATGGTAAGGGACAAAGTTGGAGATCTGTCCTTTTAAATAATGTCCTCTTCAGTGATTTCTTCAGAATAGACAAGATTGGAACACATAGTTCCATGCCAAATTATGGATTACTAACATCGTTTCATTGTGTAAGACATACATACCCTGCTAATATTAACTGTAATTATATTTTTTAAAGATATTCAACTACTGATGAACCCCCAATCTTTTCCATACATGTGAAAACTGTATTCTCTCAAGCTAGAATCCTTAAGAGCTACAATGTGGAATTTCTGAAAACTCATTACATTCCAACATTTATGGGAAAATCCGGCTGTAAATTTGATTACCAATAAATTTGCCTCAAATTTTGTCATTTGGACAGTAACTCCCCCTCAAGCGGTATAAGATGTTTGCTTTTGTTTAATATTAGGTCAACTACTCTCATGAATTTCTAGCAAACAAACAAAAAATAGTGTAAATATTTAATAGTGAAGGTCTCCTCAAAGGAAAACCACCTCAGAACCAAAATGTTCAATAGGCCTCTAAACAGGCCAATCTTAGAACCTGATAGTAACCCAGGAAAATGGAAAATGCCACATTTATTTATGACTTTTAGTCATTCCCCTTTCTAAAAACTGTAACTTTTTACTAAGTAGTTTGTTAAACTTGTACAGGATAGACATAAGCATACTATTTAATTGGATAATATGAAAATGTCTACTTTAATATTTATTTACCTATGTCAACTGAGGAAAAGTCACGTTTAGACACCGAAAAAGCAGCAATGTAGACTAATGCAATGCTAAAGTTTAATGATTTCCTCAAAATTATGTCTATCTACCAGTTTGCTCTTTTGCAGCTATCTCATATACATGAGATGGCACAAAGAAAATGCATTTCAGGCATTAAATATTACAGTTTAAACATATTCTCCAGAGAGACAAAAGATGCTCTGACATGTATGAAGGATGTATTTGCAGAAAATAATGTCATCCCCAGGATCATTTTATAAACATATAGCATGAACATTTTCCAAAGTGATCAGTGTTTCATTCATTCTCATTTCCATCTGGAAGAAGTTAAGATGGTAACATTCACACAACTTTAGGGGGCACCTTATGCTTAGATAAAGATTATTTGCATGTAAGAGGCACACATGAAAATTAAAGTAAAAAATGTGAGCACCAAACTTTAAAATGTATTTATTAAGGGCATTTTATCACCTTCAATATTTTTAAATATTCAAGAACTCATTCCTTGTCAAGAATAGCATTATGACAATTCAGATATGAAAAGTGTCACTTTCAATGACTTCGTTCAAATCCAGAATTAGATAACTTGTGAAAATGAAGCCGTCTCAGCAAAAGCTGGTGTGTCAGATATTTTTTCAAACTGAAGTCTATATTAACTCCTTGGAGCCACCGCAATAAAAACCATAGTGCTGTAGAACCTATGCAAGAATCATGCTGAAGAGACAATTTTCCCCAAACTGCTGAAGAGCTCTGTATTAAGTACCAAAACCCTTTTTAAAAGCTTAACCTCTTAAGCTCAAAATCTTTCTAAAAACTAAGGAGCCCCCACACTTCGTCAGCATGAGCTCTCATTAGAAACACAATGATGCCCTCCGGCTCCACAGGGCAAGCAGACTGTCCATACTAAAAGTCCCAGATTGCTGTCATTCTTTCTTTTCTTCCCCCCTTTCTGCCTTTATTTTTTATTTAGATTTTAATTTTTCTCTTTTGGGGGGTTTCCTCCTCTACAACTGTGCCGGTTACTTTCAGCTATTGTCATATCACCATCCATCCTCTCTCCCATTCTGAATTATTGCTGTCCATTTGCTGTGACTTGGGAAGCCAGAAACTCACTTGTTAGAAAGGTGTGTAATACAAAAACTCAACACAGTTCTTAATGAGGACCTCCCCTCTCATTAAGATATGCAGTGATCTTCATGGGATTTCTTCAAGCTCCCTACAAGCTTTTTGGGATCCCAGTTAGGTCGTGAATAAGGGAGGTCGTTAGAAAGTCAAATCCTGGCTTCTGAGAACTCAGTAGATGATAATTGAAAGTCATGATAATGATTTGGAGATACCTACTGAATCATCGTACTTAAATAAAGATACCTTGAATATGATTTAGGTTTAAAGTATTTCATAAAATTGTAATCTTTTAAAATTTAGCGATTCACCTCTGAAATGTATGGCAATATTCTGATGACTTTCAGACGAATCAGAAGCTGCCATTCCCAGATCACACACAACAAGGGCCTGTGCGGCAACGTGAATAAAACTTGAGTAACCCTGGAGTCAGAAAGACAGAAATCAAAATCCTGAACAAGCCCGCCCGGCAGGACTCCAGGCTGGCGCGTTGGGAGGCACCTGACTCCTACTCACCTCTCCTACTGGCCTTGTTTCCAGTTCATTCCCCTCACTCTCTGGGGTTCAGCCAACATGGCTGCTCAGGCCTGCTTTCGGTTCCTCGAACACAGGAGGCTCACTTCCTCCAGGGGGCCTTCGCCCAAGAGTTCCCACTGCCGGGAATACTCTCCTCCCCCCAGGAGCCGCAACCATGGCTTAGTTTCCTCCTACTCAGCTTATTCATACTTCCTTAGAAAGGCTGCCTGCTCTTAACAGGTCAGCTCTGTCTAGCACATACTCTGGGAGTTAAATGCACTTCTCCTCATCAGAGTTGTAATTTTTCATTTAGTGGTGTAGGCCAGATTACCTAGAAAACAGTAGGTGCTCAATAAAAACTTGTTGACTCCAGGGAAGGAAAGGAGTGATGGTACTTTTCAGCCTGATTCACCTCGTTATGGTGAACATCAAAGCTTGCCAGAGAGTCATTTCCAGCAGCTTACCTTCACTTCATTGCCGCCAAGGCCCATGGATCTCATGGATTTTCAAGAAAAGAAAAAATATATATACTCAATGAACATTCAGGAGTCTGGTCTGAAACTATTACTGCTACATTTTGGAAATCATGTTATTCCAAGTGAAGAAATAAGAAAATAATCTTCCCAAACAAATTTCAGAAACTTTGCCATACTGTCATACATGCCGCCTGTAACATTTGTTTTTTGTTAATTATTTTTTCTGGCTTTCATCTCAAGTGTCTTTCAAGTTTTGGCAATTCAAGTCTTCCAGTTACCATGGAAATTGGAAATGATGATCTTCTAAGAGATTGAGAGGGGGGAAATAGCCACTCCTTCGGGGTTCTAGTATAGAGGTGTGTGATCCTTTGATAGGTAGTGTTTGTGAACTGAGAGAAGGCTAATTAGACACAGTTATTTCTGCATCCTCAACAAATATTTTTCTTGTGCCTCTAATGTGCATTGTTCCTCCACCTCCACATTAAAGATAAATACCCTCTGCCAGATGCAGGCTCTTGGGTTTATCCTTAAGTCAACTTCAAATTGCTAAGAATGGGAAATTTTTCCTTTTAATAACTTCATAACACATCAGATATTTTGTAGGGTTTTTCCTGCCACACTGGATTTTGAATTACAGAGACCCATAGTACATACATGACCAATTTTTATTTCCTTTTCTTTCTCACTGGTAGATAAAATGGTCTTAACTTACAGAGTAAGAAAGAGACATCTGGTCTTGCTTCTTTTAGTTTTTGCATAGTTTTAATAGTTGATAGTTGCTCATAGTCACAGAAAACTTGACCACTAATAATTAATTGTTTTTAATCTGGAAAAAGAAAATAGCTTGCTTGTTTCCTCAATAGACAAATGATTACAATTTTATATCTTCTCACAATGGATTAACTCCTTGAACTTAGAACCTACATACATGTATATCATGTATATGGCTATAGAAACTTGGTTTTTAACAGACTGTGTAATCCCCTATAATATAGTATTTCTCATCTCATGTCACCAGAAAGTTTACAAGTTCCCGGTAGGACAGGTGAATGATTCTAACAGCGCCTCCAGGCCTGCTTTCTCATAGACATGCAATCTCCTTCCTCCCCCTTTCCATCCAAGATGGCACCCTCCTGTGGTGTATCCACCACATCATTCCCATCTCATTTTGATTACTTTTTCTTGTTGATAATCCTGGTTTTAAAAATACCCAGAGGAGACTTCTACCAAAATAAGTGTGTTTGACTGAGGCCCAGTGTCCATTACTAAAGCTTTGATGTCTAATTCAACCATGAGAGATGTAGGTAATTTGGGTTTTCGTGAGCCCCCTTTGAAAAAAGAACAATAGTTGTTGAAGACCTAAGACTTGAAATTCTCAGAGTGTATTTCCAAGGGATTAAAATGACATAGTGCAACCATTCCCCACCCAATCCTGCGGAAAATTAAACTCAGGACATACCTGAGAGGGTGGTGCAAACAGGGAGAAAAATGCTGGAGTGTCAGCAGGTGGCTGCTGAATCAATTTCATTAACTTCACCATTGTACCTTGGGCTTCAATTCTTGGTTCACCTTGAAGATTCCTTTTTGTTGTTCCCTTACCTCATTCCACCTTTGTTCCCTTTGCCTAGGTGTGTGTGTGGGCGTGCACACACGTGTGCAGCACACATTCTATCTGTGCAAATGTCTCTCAACTCCCAGGTCTTTCTTTGTGGTAACACCAGCTTGTCTAGCTATATAACCTTTAAAAAATTAATTCAGATTACTTATTGGATGACTTAAGTATTTTCAGCTCCATTTACAGCTAATCACCACACAATGGATTACTCAACAAGAGTTTGAAATATGCCTTCAAGGTGGCTAGACTAACTGGCATGATCATGTAAGGGGACTTGAGGAGGGTATCCTATACAAACAGCTTTTTTGTCTTTGTGGGAACATGTGTTTGCCTACGAACTGTCTGTGCATGTTTTTGGCAGGTCCCCTTTCTTCTCTATTCCTTGCTCCCACCCCCACTGGAGCCTCTGCCAGGTTTGCCTACAGATCCCTGGGTATGAAGCCTTCCAGAGCTGCAGCTTCTCCGGGTCTAGCAGTATCCTCAGAGGAGTGTCCCCATGTGCCAACACGAGAGGCAGACAGGCCAGCTGTACCCAACAGAGTCATGCTGGGAGGTAGAAGATGTGTAGCCAGGAAGCTTGAAAAGGTGCCACTGGGGACATAGCCAGGTATCTAGCCACCCTCAGAACATGCTCCTCTTGCCCTGCCCTGAGGAATAAATTAGCATCAGAGATAGTGTGACCCTTGGAGCCAGAGTTTTATAGGTCTCTTCCCTCCAACCACTGAAATTCTTCTGGTTGTGGGCATCTGTTGGTATAGATCATATATATATATATATATATATATATATATATATATATATATATATATATATATATATATATACATATACACATTCTCTCTCTCTTTCTCTCTCTGTCTCTGTCTGTGTGTGTGTGTGTGTGTGTGCGTGTGTGTGTTCCAACTCTGACTTGACCAGCCCAAGATAGCTAAAAGTCCAAGTGGCAGCAGTTTGGGGTAGACACAACCCACTCAATTCTCTCTCCACACATGCTGCTCTGTGGCTAGGACTAGCCTCCTTTGCTCCCAACAGGAACCCATTTTCAATGACTTGTTGGACTTGTCAGGGGTTTTTCTCCTAACATTTGTCATTGACCATTGTCAGGTGTTGCCGGGGTTGCAGGAGAAGGTTTCGCTTGATTGGATGAGTGACTGCGCTCGGTAACCAATCCAAATGCTGTGCCTAGGGGAGTGGGACTTGACATGATAGAACAATTTCAAGCACAAGCAGACACATTCCGAGTACTAATAAGGTGTCTGGAAAAATGGAATTACAGTGTGCAGGAATCCCATTCCTCCCTACAGCTCCAGCCCTGCAATGGTTGCTGTTCAAAATGTTACAGCCTGAGTTAAGAAGTCACTCCCACTGATTGGAGGATATCAAGATTTCAAAACAGGGGAGTAGCAAATTGTAAGGAGGAAGTAAAACTCCTTGCTCATTGTGTTTTACAGCCTTCCTTAGTAAAACTGCTGAATTGTAATTTAAAATATTCCACCCTTTCAAATAAATTAAGTGCAGCCTTTAAAAACAGGAAACGAGAGAGGTGCACGCGTATTATCAAGTAAACATTCACAGACCTCGTGTCACAGGACAAAGTCAAAAATCACAGACTGGCCCTATGAATTCATGTTGGAATTATGACAAGGAAGGTCACTACCAAGGGAGCATTATGCCTCTGGCAGTGCAGTCTTAGGCTGAAATCTGAATGCTAACTAGGAAAAACATGAAAGACAAACATCATCTTGAAGGGAAAGTTGCATCTTGCAAGATAAGAGATTTTCTGAGATTCAAATAAACCTTATGATACAAAGGCAAGTTAGAGTGTACTTGACAGTAGCGATGGCTAGTGCCATCCTTCGAAAAAAACGTAACTGCCAGTCAGCCAGCTATGCCTGAGGAATCCTGGCAATACTGCAAAAGCAGAGATTGCGATCTCACCTAAAAATTAAATCAAGCTTCTACTACCGCTGATTTCCCAGTTATTTATCAATATAATCACCTAACTTTAGCATTTTTGTTGTCAGTTTTCATTCAGTCACAAGAAAAGTTTTGTTAGCCTTTATTCTTGCCTCATTTCTCCCTTTGCTTTCAGTTCTGTTCCTTCAAAAAATGGAGCTACCACCCAAAAATAATAATGAAAAGAGATAAGGTGGGAGGGAAGGGAAGGGGGATGGAAGGGGAGAGAGAGTGGGGGAGGGGGAGAGAGACTGGGGGGAGAGAGAGGGAGGAGAGAGGGAGGTGGAGTTGGGAAGGGAGAAAGTGGGGGAGGGGGGAGGTGAGTAATAGAGTAATAGAGGGAGGGAGGGGGAAAAGAAGATGTATTCATGCATGTTCCCTGCTATCCATTTTCCCCATAGGACCCAGACCCTTCTGCTCATAGACTCCACAGTCAAGCCAAGGAGTTTGAACCTAGTTTCAGACTGAAATGGTGGTTCAGGACCCTGCATTTTATTTCATGTGCATTTTGAGATAGCTCAAAATGGGAACCAGGGAAAGGATAGCATATTCCAAAACTGAGTCTTCACATTGAAAAATGCCAACAGAACTAAAGCATAGAACAAGAAAGAGGGAGGAGGGAGAGAAAGAGGGCAGGGGAGAGCACAAAAGACTAAGATGGTGCACAGATGGTAAGGTGATGGGAGAACACTGGGGTAGACAATGCAATATGTATATAGATATATAAGTGCAAACAGCAAAAAGTAAATTAAAAAATTAAAAATAAAAATAAATAAATATTTAAAATAAAATACTTTAAAATAAATGAAAGTGAATATATTTATATATATATGACCAGAAAATTATCTTGAGGACAGTTGGCAACAGGACTGCCTAAAGAGTTTCACAATGTGAAAATACAGTTTCACAATCCTCCCCACCAAATTTATGTATCCGCTTAACTATTACCCACACTGCAGGTAATTGGGACCCACCTAGCTCACAGTTTTCCCAACATCCTTGAGTGACTTAATAGAGACACCAAAAATAGCAGGAAAATACTATTCCAAAAGGGAAGAAACTTGGAAAATATTTTTGGTTCATTTTCTGATTGCATGTGATGTTAAATGCAGTTATTTGTACCACTGGCAATTTTAGAAAGTGATTTAACCCACTTGCATAGCCAGACATAATTTATCATTTGACCCTGTAACTTTGACCCCATTTATTCCTCCCTTCTAATTATCTCAGTCATGTTTGTATATTAATTGCTTAGGTTATATCTTCACTTCAGAGATATAAAGTCCTTTCTTATTTCATATTTCTTTTTCTTTTCTTTTTTTGAGACAAGGTCTTGCTATTTTTGCCCATGGAACCGCAGGTTCACGTTGTCCAGGGTACCATGGACTCAAGCAATCTCCAGCCTCAGCTTCCCAGGTAGCTGGGATTACAGGCACACGCCACCACACCCAGCTAATTCTTTTGGAACTAGGTCTCACTATATGCCCCCCGCAGGACTTGAACCTTTATCCCTGGCCCTGGCCACGGCTTCCTAGGCTGCTGCTTATAGGCACACGCCACCATGCCCGGCTTTTATTTGATTTTTCTTACTCAGAATCTAGCCTTTTAGCCTTTTCTTGTCCTACTCTATTCAGAAACAGAATCAGGAAGCTAGAAAAACTTACAACCCACATCTAGTCTTATTTGAACCCATATTCAAATAATTGGATGAGGACAGGTGGGTTAGTCTATGGCATCACCACCCTGAACCCACACACTCTCATCTGATCTCTGGAGCTAAGCAGGATTGGGTCTGGTTAGTACTTGGATGGGAGAACTGGTGGATAGAAAATTCATCTTTATCCTCGGTCTTTCCCTGCTGTAGCAGGCACACCCACATAGTCATGCAAGCGTATTCCCCAGGGTTAGAACTGCCCAGAGATTTGCAAATTGGTGCTCACTCTTCATGGTTCATATTTCAAGATAAGCTTGGATGAGAATCACACAGGCTTGTAACCAAAATAGTAGGTTATAAAAACATACTGGATCAAGAAGAAATCATATTAGCAGAAACAAGTCAGAAAAAAAAGACAGGAAGCAAATGGTTTCACTAACATATTGGTAATAGGAAAAACAAGCAAAAGGCCAGGAGGAAAAGTCCAAACAAGCTAACAACCAAACTTAAAGAACATAACTGGGAGGGTGGGGGATGGGAGAGAGTAAACAGGGAGGGAGGGTGGTAGGTGATCCCTGGGGAATACAAAGATGTGAAACATATATGTAAACAAAGAAACAAATAAATAAATATATATTAATTAATTAAAAAAACATACTGGATCAATGAAAAACAAAAGACTGTTAATGTCAACCTGAAGTCAGTTAGGGTCACCCATTTTAAATTTCACCGTTTTGCTCTTGTAAACCACAGGTTGTAATAAATGAAGAAAATCAAATGATAAAAAGCAAAAACAAGGGCCTAGGATAAACCACAACCAAATAAGCTGTTGTAGAGCACTAATGATCACTAGGACAAACTGAAATCAGAGGAGGAGAGACATTCAAAAGAGTTAAAAACGTTAAAAAGACCACATTCAACTTGCACCCTCTAGGAGTCTAAGAGAGCCCAGAACAACACAGCAGCTGGAGTGAAGAAGGATGAGTTTCATTTTCAAAACGTCATATCTATATTCAGTGCACTTTTGGTCCAAACATAAGGAAAGGGAGAAATCAAGCAATTTCACCTAGAAGCAGAGCAGTTGGCAAAGAGTCTTGGGGTAGAACCTTAAGGCAAGTTTAAATGCATGAGAGAGGAGAGGAGCTGGACCAGCCACCTGGGGAAGTCTGTCCCTAGAAAGGAACACATCCATTGCCAGTGGCTGAGAGTTGTATTCCCAAACCAAGATAATCAGAACTCTACCGCACAGAACCACCAACATGTGACAGACACCAGAAAGGATCCCGGAGAATTGCACCTGTATTTGCCCTATAACAAGTTCCTGACGTGCTTGGCCTGACTATCCACCTCAGATACTCCTGGACATCTGAGCCACCTGGTCTGTTGCTTTCCAGGAGTGCAAGTCCACACTAAGGAGAAAGAACATAGTTTCAGAAAAAGGAAAGACCAGTGGGTCAAACATGGACTAACAACTTGTAGTGAGAGGAGTTGGAGTGACCAAAGTGGGGAAGGGGGGAAGGAGGGGTAGGGTAGGGTGTGAGGAAAATAATACGGAAGAGAGAGCCAAACCTAAGGGGAATGATAACCATACAAATGTGACCAAAGTTGCATGAAAATTACAAAATAATAAACAAACAAATAAATAAATAGATGCACATCCTGCAAACAGGTTGAAAGAATCACCATGTCCCTTCATCTGGACTATTTTCTTCAGTCCTGCTTTTCTCCTTGCTGTCAATTCCCCTTTTCAATCTGCCCTTAATTTTGCTATATGCCATCTCTGTCAACTTGGTCTTTCTGCGAAGTTCTTTGTTTCAGTTTAATTTTTAAAAATCTTTTCAATATAGACTTTTCATTCATTCATAGCACATATTCAAACCATTGAAAACATAACTTCTCAATAATGTGATTTATAAAAACCCAGTTTTGATGTTCAGAGCAGAAGAGTTGACTTGACTCCATAACAAGGCCATGCCCAGGTGATTTTATTGGTGACAGCTCTTTCCAGATGTCAAAACAGAAGGTTTGTTATTAAAAAGCAAAGAGAAAAGGGAAGTCTAGAAATTGCTTCATTATTGAGAATGTTCTTGAGATCACTTACAGATCAGGTGTTCCCGTTGTGCACAGAATCGGATTCTTTTGGAGGCAAACACATCTATTACAATTAACTCACTCATGCTTTGGGCTTTCTTGCATCTATAATAGATTTTGGGGACGATATTAAGACCTATGTGCTCTATTTAGGCCACAGAAAATAATAACAAAAGAAAAAAACTAATAAGTCAGACTTCATAAAAAAATCTCATCAACAAAGACTATTAAGAAAATGAACAGGCATCCCATGGACTGTAGGAAAATATTTCTGCAACACAGTCTTGACAAACTATTGATGTCCAGGATAAAGAACTTCTGCTCAATATAAAGACAAAATTTTGAGTGGACAGAGCATTGAACATATACCATAAAAAGAAGATATAGAAGTGGCAAATAAGCCTGTGAAACAGGTCCTTTATCAATGGGAAAATAAAAATTAAAGCCACAATGACATGTCACTATACTCACTGGGCTGCTTTAATATAAAAAGACTGACAACATAAAATGTCAGAAAAGATGTGAAGCAACTGGAACGCCCATATATGTTGGTGGATATATAAAATAGCAACCCATTTTAGGAGAAAGAGTATCAATTTATTTAAAACCAACTATATATATATGCTGGGTAGGGTGGCATGCGCCTGTAATCCCAGTGCTGGGAGGCCGAGGCCAGGGATAGCTTGAGTCTGTGGGTTCGGGACTACCCCAGGCAGCATAGCAACCTAATCTCTAAAAAAAATAATTAATTAATAAATTAAATAGAATATATATGTGTATATATATGTTTGTATATATACAGTATATATGTGCGTATATATACAGTATATATGTTTATATATGTATATATCATACATACACACATATGTATGTATACACAAAGATCTCATTGTCTAATGGCTGAATCATAATATATATATTATATATATATCATAGTATATATATATCATAGTATATATATAATCATAGTATATATATATGTTTTTTTATAAACTTCAGTTTTCATTTCTTGGGAAAAGACTTCATAGTCTAATGGCTGGACTATGAAGTCTTTTCCCAAGAAATGAAAACTGAAGTTTATAAAAAAAAACAAACAAACAGCCGGGCACAGTGGTGCGTGCCTGTAAACGACAGGTTATGGCGTCGTGGCGGGGTCTGGGGATTGTGGTTCGAGTCCCGCCCGGGACTCAGCAGGACCTAGTCCCAAAAAATAGCTGGGTGTGGTGGCACACGCCTGTAATCCTAGCTACCTGGGAAGCTGAGTCTGGGGATTGCTTGAGTCTGGAGTACCACGGGCAACATGAGCCTGCAGTTCCACAGGTAAAAATAGCAAGACCTACTATCATGAAAAATTCAAAAAACTCATATAAAAATATTTTCAGCTGCTTTATTCACAAGAACCAAAACCTGGACTGAGCTCAGGTATGTGAGAACAGGTGACTGGATGTACAAATGATTGAATGGTCTTCCAGCAGAGGACTACTCGGCAATACAAAGGTGTGAACCACTTTACACATGGACACAAGACCATCTCAGTAACGGTGTGCTGCATGACAGACACTTTACACAAATATTTCATAAGAATTGTTTCCTTTGATATGAGATTATTGAAGAGGTGAAACTAAAAGTGAAGATGAATTCAAGAATGTGGTTGTCTCCAGGAAGAGCAACAGGGACAAAAATTGACAGGAAAGTGACATGAGAAGATTTTGGAGAGATGACAACAATATATATTTGATACGGAGTTGGGTACCAAGGTATACATTTGTTACAAATAAGAAAATACAAACTTAAGACTTTTACAGGGTACTGTACATGCATATTAAATCAAAAAGGAAGAAGTGAATCTTGAACTGAAGGTTTTAGGTGTAAATTAGTGGATACCTAAAATTTACTTTCAAAAGCATGAGACAAGATGACAGAGGGGTGTGATATGTAATAAAGCAAGGGGTGTGATATGTAATAAAGCAAGAACAATAAATTGGTGATGGTGGAATCTTCAACTAAATGGTGAATAACTGGGTGTTCACTCTAAAATTCTTGCAGCCAGGCATGGTGGCACGTGCCTGTAAACGACAGCTTATGGAGTCATGGCTGTGTCTGGGGATTGCGATTGAAGTCCTGCCCGGGGGGGGGGGGGCAACACAGAGAGACCTTGTCCCAAAAAAATAGCTGGGCATGGTGGTGCATACCTGTAATCCCAGCTACCTGGGAAGCTGAGGCTGGAGATTACTTGAGTCCATGGTACCCTGGGCAACGTGAGCCTGCAGTTTCATGGGTAAAAGTAGCGAGATCTAGTCTCAATAAATAACAAACAAACAAACAAACAAATAAATAAATAAATAAAATTCTTCTAGTGTTATGAGTATTTGGAAACACTCAAAACAAAATGCTAAGGAAAAAAATCGATGTGCTAGTTAGGCCCACGGATCCTCTTCAGCTGTTTGATTCAGCTGAATACTTTATCTTTTAATATTCATGTTAGCAGATTACAAGGTGAGGAGAGAAAGGCTTGGATTTGGGACAATCTCATATCTGATTTCTTTCCTTTTCAAATCTAGTCTTTTATACCATTTTATTTTAGCAGACAAAAGGAGCCGAGAGAGTTCTTGTGAGAGGAAGGGACGGGAAGTGACCTGTGACTTTCAAAAAATAAAATTAAATTAAAAACTCCTACTGTAAAACATTGACTATCAAGAGCAGGCATGCACTCCAGACTTGTAGAATCCAGAAATTAATGAAAACACCAAGCCTGCATCCTCAGAACCACAGAGGAATGATAATTACAGACAGTATTTCTGGAGCAGACACATAACCTTGATTCCCAAGATACCCCCTAAAGCACTCTAACAGTATGCTATTTGTGGAAGGTTTTTCCACCTTTAATAACAGAGAAATAATGTTCGAGGGAAAGAAATTCCTTATTTAGCCACTGGGGTGTCATTATTGAGCCCCAGCTGAAGCCCCCCCTTAAAAGCGTCCATATGGTAAAAGAACATGTTTCCCCACGAAATCAAAACTGAGTACATCTGAGACTTTTGAACATCTTTTTCCTTGGATCTTAAAATGGATTTGTGCATATATGTGAAAAGAATTTTATGATGTGCTATCTTCCAAAGTGAGTGGTTATTTATAATTCATAAAAGACCTGAGCACAGGAAAATTCTTCCCTTTTATCAGCCCTGTAAAGTTAGACCAGCTGATCTTTTAGTACATATTACAGACATCAAATGCTCCGTATGGTTGAAGTTTCTGTTCTCGAACTAAATGCAAAGAAGCAAAACTACTGAAACTGCTGTTCGAACACTGGTGGGGTCCAAATCTCTTTTTGATTAAATGTTAAATAAACAAAACATCCCTCTCAGAGCCAGTCTCTAAAGACACAGAAGGCAAAATACTTGGAATGCTAACCAGGCTTTTAAAATCTGACACAGCCTTTGTAGAATACAATGGCATATTTTAAAATAAATTTTCAGTTTCCAACATTGAACCATCATGGGTGGACACAGTTGCCACATCATTTCCTTTCAGCTGCTGCTGGGTGCTTGTGAGTCACAGTTTCAAGAGCAGAAATGACTTGGGTATTTGATCCCATTCAGGGAGCCCCAGTGCAAAGGGCATTCAGCAGCACCTGCACATGATAATTTTACAGAAGATTCTACCCTTAAGGAATGCTGCGTTCTTAGCTCTCCCTGCTGGGGGCACAGCTACCTCAATGACTGGTATGTTATAGACCCAGAAAAGAGAGTACTTAGAAATCTAAGATGACTGGGCATGGTGGCGCATGCCTATAAGCGGCAGCTTAGGAAGCTGCAGCCAGGGCGAGTCCCACTGGGGGCACGTAGCTAGACCTAGTCCCAAAAAAAAAGCTGGGCATGGTGGCGTATGCCTGTAATCCCAGCTACCTGGGAAGCTGAGGCTGGGGATTGCTTGAGTCTGCGGTTCCACGGGTAAAAATAGTGAGACCTAGTCTCAAAAAAAAAGAAAGAGAGAGAGAGAGAGAGAGAGAGAGAGAGAGAGAGAGAGAGAGAGAGAGAGAAAGGAAGGAAGGAAGGAAGGAAGGAAGGAAGGAAGGAAGGAAGGAAGAAAGAAAGAAAGAAAGAAAGAAAGAAAGAAAGAAAGAAAGAAAGAAAGAAAGAAAGAAAGAAAGAAAGAAAGAAAGAAAGAAAGAAAGAAAGAAAGAAAGAGAACGAAGTTAAATCTCAAAATTACTTATGGGTCTGCCTCGTTTGAAGTTCCCTGCCTTCTGATATTCCAGATGAGTCTCTTGTAGGCTCTGGTACATAACCTGAAGATGGACATGCCTTCTGTACCCCAGTTTATAAATACTTTGATTTAAAGTGTGGATTGTTCATTGCCAAAACAAAACAAAAAAATCCAAATCTCTTATGCCACTGGACTCTTGGTTAGAAAGGGTTGCCTCAGCTTGCAGGGACAAAGGATGGACTCTTTGAGAGCTTTTTGAGCCAGTTTTTCACCATCTCATGCTGCCTGACTCAGGAGATAAGAATGAGGAGATCTCACCCTCTTGATGATATGCCAGTGACATTGTGTAGTACCAGCAGTGGAATGGAAAAGGAAATGATGACAACATCATCATTAAGTCATTTGTCCACTCCTAAGTGGTTTACATTTTACAAGATCCAGAAACAGGCCCATGAGCTGTAACTCTAAGCCTTTTCCCCCTTCCCACCCTTACTCATACTCAACATATCTCAGCACTATTTGGAAAAAGTTACATGACTGACAAAACTAAATATGTGATGTACTATATTTTTGTTTTAGTTTAACACTCTCAGAATTTATTTCCCTATTACATAAAGTCTTTCAAATACTTCCTCATCACCCACCACACCAGACATTAAACCATTCCCTAATACAAGTATCAACCACTCATCTGCTATGTGCATCCATCTCCACATCCAGCCACCCACACATGCCACAGGTTTTCCTTGACAGCTCAGCAGGTGCCAGTTCCTACGGTGGAGACCTGACACAGATACACACATGTGAAATTTGTCATCCTGGTCCTTCAAAAGCTTACAGTCTACAGAAGATGCTCTCATCTGTGTCTCCACCGTCTTCACCGCACACAGCTAACCTTCTGCTGCCACAACATCAGGGCAGGAAGCAAGAGATTTTATTTTCCTAAACAATGCCCCTGGGTTCATGAACTTTGTCTGCTTGTTCTCTGCTTGTCACCTACCCTGCCCACTGAAACCTGACACTCAGTCAGTCAGGAGCAAAATCAGTGTTTACTACAGCAGGAGTAAGCGTCAGGACCTTGCTCGGATGAAAAAGAATGTCAAATACTCGCTTTACGATTTTAAGCTTTAAACCATTGGCACTAAATCCAGTGTATTTCACTGTTTTTCCTCCTTTCTAAGCTACTGGCTCCTCCTCTAGAACTAGGCTGTGGGGGTAGAGTTCATCTGGCTAATTCACCCCAATCCACCCTTCAGTCCATTCATCTGTGTGGTCTCCAGAAACAAGCTATGGGATCCTTTCTCCAGCGAGGCCCTGACTCTGGCTTCCTTATCAAACATACCAAGCTGCGTCCTTTGAAATTCTATTGTGCTTTTCAGGGTTGGGAGAGAAACTGAATCGGAAAGAAACCTGAATCGGGGAAAGAATGCCAGCAAGGCACCCAACACTTGCCTTTCTGCTGCACCCAGCCAATTCTCTGACTAACTGGGGCTTTGTTTATAGTTTTTCACAAACATACCAGGCACACTCCCTTAGCTAATACTTCTTGAAGAAGTTTCCACTCCCCAGGTCAAGGCCAGAACCTCTCTCTGGTGCTATGCTTCCCCCAGGCTGGATTACAGGTGTGCAAATACAGGACAGGTAGGTCAATACGTGAATCTTCTCCGCCCCAGACGCTGGTGCAGGCCTGGGGCAGCTGGGGCAACCACCACTGAAAGGTGGTTAGATCAGTAAGAGGTCTCCTGCAGGGGTGACAGAAGACAGCACTCCCTGTTTGACTGGGGGCAAGACATTCTGGTCTTCCAGTGGTCAAATGTGCAGGTATCTGAGGCAAAAGCCTGCTCCAGGCCTGAAGTTTTACCCTTATCCTCAACCCCTCCAAGTTGCTTCATTTCTTCTTGTCCTACAGCAAAGGCAAGCATTCCCAATGCTCTTCTGCCCAGAGAAAATGGTTCTCCCCTTGGGCACCACTCACCTTGGCTTCCAGCAGTTTCTTCATCCTGGGTCCCCTTTGCCAAGCAGGTTCAACAGAATCCGCCACCAGTCACTTAGGTCATTTGAAGTTTCCTAGTAGCCACATTTTAAAAAGTTTGAAATCAACAGATAAAATTAGGGGGATTCTTGCATCCAAATTTATTTATTTTCATGGGTTTATTGGAGAAAGAATTCATAGAGCACACAATTCACCCATTCCAAGTGCACAATTGAGTAGGTTCACAGTCAGGCAGGCATCACCACAATCAATTTCAGAACATTTTCATCACCCCATAAAGAAAACTCCATACCCATTAGCGCTCACTTCCCATTCCCTCCCAAAACCCCAGCCTTAAGCAACCGCTAATCTACCTTCTGTCTCTGTGGATTTGCTCTTGGCCATTTCACATAAGTGGAATCATACAAAGTGTGGTCTTTTGTGTCTGGCTTCTTTCACTTCGCATAATGTTTTCAAGGTTCATCCATGTTGTAGCATTCATTTTAATAGTATTTTTATTTTGCCTGATGGATCCAAAGTATTATCATTTCAACATGTTGTGCATCTTTAAAATGGTGTCTGTTGCCTTTTTTCTTACTAACTCTTGAAATTGGATATGTATTTTAGACTTAAGCACATTCTCAGTCAGACCAAACTTTTGTTTGTTTGTTTGTTGGTTTGTTTTTGAGACTAGGTCTTGCTATGTTGCCTGGGGTAGTGCCAATCCCGCAGACTCAAGTGATCCCCAGCCTTGGCCTCCCAGGTAGTTATAGGCACCCACCATTGCGCCAGACTGCTTTTTCAAGACCAGGTCTCGCTATGTTGCCCAGGGTAGTCTTGAACCCGCGAACTCAGCAATCCCAGGCCTCTTGCCTCCTAGCACTTGGACTGCAGGTGTGCGCCACCACGCCTGTCCAGACCAACGGTTTTTGCAAGTGTGCAGTGACCACGTGTGGCCAGTGGCTGCTGTGTGGGACATTGCTGGCTGAGCAGAGGCCTTTTCAAGTACTCTTTAAAGCAACTGTTCCCTCTGCTCCCCCCACACACCCCCTCATCCCACCAGCACTGTACCAGGGCTCACAGGTGACTCCAGCATTTGCAGGCAAGCACTATGCTGTACCGCTAGATTCCTCTTTCTCATCCCTTGTAAAGGGCCCAAGCATGCAGAGACTGGGCCTCCCTTACCTGTTTCACTTTCCTTACCCAGGTGCCACATTTAGGGGATGTATCTTGCCAGAGTGAAACTTTGTGCTTCAAAAAAAAACTTAGCAAAAGCAGCTTTTCTCTTGCTTTTAAAAAACAAGTCTGTCATTTCTTAATTTTCTCCCTGCTACATTTTGCAGCCATTGTTTTGCTAATAATAGCTCTAAGCACACCAATAAAGCTCACTGGTAGTGGTAGATTTGGGAAATTGCTACAAGCTTCCTTACAGCTTTATCCTGCTCCTGTCAGCCATTTCCCCAAGAAAATGGACGTTTTATCAGTGTGAGGCTGCATCTTATTAGTCTAACTCATCAGCTATCACCTCCTTCCAGGCTCTAGGCTCGCGAGAGAAGGTTATTTTCGAGAAGGGAAACCTACCGCTCTGTCACCCACCACCGCGAGCGCAGGGGTTTCAACACAAAGCCACAGCACCTTTATGAATAAGTACATTGTTTATCTCTGCGCGGCCATATCTATATGGTAATATGGAAGGTACTTCTAAGCAGTTGTAATGCTTAAGATTGGCACATGGAAATGATTGTGAAATGACCTCTTTGAAGAAAAATTGCAAAACTGGGTTATTAGTCTACAAAATGAAAGATGGTGAGCCGGGTACGGTGGCACGTGCCTGTAAACGGCAGCCTCGGAAGCCGCGGCAGGGATCGGGCATCGCGGTTCGATTCCCACTCGCGGCAATGTAGGGAGACCTAGTTCCCAAAAAAATAGCTGGGCGTGGTGGCCTGCACCTGTAATCCCAGCTACCTGGGAAGCTGAGGCTGGGGATTGCTTGAGTCCGTGGTACTCCAGGCAATGTGAGCCTGTGGTTCCACGGGCAAAAATAACGAGACCTAGTCTCAAAAATAAATAAAAAAATAATAACAAAGAAAGATGGGAGTAAAAGTTTCATTGAGATCAAAGAACAGCAAGATCAGCACCTTTCCTGCTTCTTAGCACAGCCAACAGGGAGAGAATGAGCTAAAGCTGTTGGAGAAGGGACTTGGGGTAAACTGCAGCAATAGTCATAACAGGAAAGCACTGGAGACTCACAGAAGGTGCCACGGTTCCTTTTTTTTTTTTTTTTTTTTTTTTTTGAGACTAGGTCTTGCTATTTTGCCTGGGGTACCACAGACTCAAGCGATCCCCAGCCTCAGCTTCCCAGATACCTGGGATTACAGGCATGCGCCACCACGCCCAGATATTTTTTGAGTCTAGGTCTTGCTATGTTGCCCCAGGCGGGTCTCGAACCCGTGGACTCAAGCGATTCCTAGTCTCGGCCTCCCTTCCTACGCTGGGATTAAAGACGCCCACCACCGTGCTGGGCCCAAACTAGAAAATCTGAGCCACTTCCCTAGTTAAAACTTCAGCTTCTTCATTACACAGTCACTCGTGAAGCGCTGACGTGCAGGAAGACAGGAGATTGGTCAGTCAGGTCAGCCTGGGGCCTGGCTGGGAGCTCATGTGTATGAGCCGCGTCCTTTCACTCAACAGAAACGCACTTTTCCCCAGAAAATCACGGCACCGGCACCGTTCTAGGATTCCGTGTTAGGCTTTACCCCAAACTGCGTGGTTGTGTCCAGTGCAATTCAAGAACCCAAAGATGTCCTAAAATTGGGGGTGCTCAGTCACCCCCAATTCGAAAAATCTCTAAAGAATCAAGTCTTTTTTTTTTTTTTGAGACTGGATCTCGCTATTTTTGCCTGTGGAACCTCAGGCTCTCGTTGCTCGGGGTACCACAGACTCAAGCAATCCCCAGCCTCAGTTTCCCAGGCAGCTGGGATTACAGTGGCGCGCCGCCACGCCCAGCTATTTATTTATGTATTTATTTTTGAACTAGGTCTCGCTATGTTTCCCCCAGCGGGACTTGAACCGCGATCTCCGTTCCCAGCTGCGGCTTCCTAGGCTGCCGCTTACAGGCATGCGCCACCATGCCCGGCCAGAATCAAGTCTTTTTGCTCGTGAGTGATTATGAATCACTGGCTCAGTACCTTCTGTTTGGAATCTGTCTTCCCACTGCAATTTATTTACACTTCAGGAACTGGGGGTGCCTTTCCTATCTAATTCCGCCTAACTCTGAAGCTACTTCTTCATTTGTTTACACAGCAGTCCACCACTGCTGTCATTTTAAGACCATTTAAAACACCTTAGTAACCCCACGAAACATTTGTTTTTCCCTCTTGCTTAATACAAAATGGGAGGAATTCTTACAAGGTACTTAGTTGGGCAGTTGGGAGGGAGATGGTTTGCTTTTGCTCCTGCCAGTTACTCCATATTCTACTTGAGTGCGTTATTTGCATCTGGTCTCTGTTTGTTAACATCAATAGGTTATGTGTGCATAGCTAGATCAGATTATAAAAGGACTTCCATTCTTAATGGTTAACTCTTACCAAAAGTAAATAAAAAATAAAAGGAAAACAGAGATACCAGCCTTGGGAAACCTGTGTTGGAGTTGGAGAAAAAAAAAAAGAATCACTTGAGTTCATCACAATGCCTTTCTGGTTTCAATTTCCCCTCTTCTTTTGAAATAAGATCCAGTCCTCCCAGACCTCCACCTAGAGTGAAGGAGCTGAGACTTGGCAGGAAGTGGTGTGGCAGACCACCCAAGAACTAGGGGTGCCTTATGTGGAAGGAAAAGTTCAATGGAAATCTGAAGATGATGTCAAGTAGAAGACAATGAGTCATAGACACCAGGGCTCCCTTTTCTCTTCAGGGAAGCACCCCGGCTTGGAGCTCTGAAGGGTTGGGCTAAGTTCCTTTCCCCATTCATACCTTGGCCTCCAGGCAATGGACAACTAACCCTTTCGAAAGACCTTCACCACTTTCAAGTTCTTGGGAAATGTTCCTGTTCTCTAAAGTCCTCAGGCTGTTTTCTGTCAACACACTTCTTTTCCTTTTACTCACACACATTTCCTTATCGCCATCTGAAAGTTTTGTCCATCCAATAAAACAGTGAGGTTCTTGAAGTCAAACAAAGACTCTTGTTAGGGTGCCCAGCACCCCCATGCTGATACCAGGGACAGGGGAACCCTCAGTCCACACCTGCTGGATTTTAATTACTTACTTGTTTCATTGTAACTCTGGATCAAAGTTCTCTCTTTTAGATTGCAAGATTCCAAGGGCAGGACCTCAATTAGTGAAAAGTGCAAGTGACTTCCTGCCAGAGTCTGCTCCTCTGGTAGATGGATGGAGCAACCACATCTGGGGAGTGATTTAAGAAGCTTTGGAAACATCCTCCCACCCTCACCTTCTGAACTTGCACCAGTGACACATTTTCACTTTGAATTTTGGTCCTTGTTAAAACAAATAGCCTCCCACCCCACCCCCACAGTAGTAACTTTATAGCTTATCTATGGCCTAGAATAGATAAAGATAGTGAGCCTGGGGAAGGCAGGAGATAGCAGTGAAAAGGGAGAGCGGAAGTTTGGTGTCTATTGGTCCTATTGACACCAAACTTTTTTCAATAATGTGATGGTGGTATTGATGTGAAGAATTACTCTCCTTCCGAAGACCTAGTCCTGGCTCCTGTGTTTTGAGCAGAATATGAATAAAGATAGGTGACAATGAAGGAGGACTTAACAGTGCCAGGTGGTGCTCTAAACTTAACAAGTTATCCAAGACTCCCTAAGCTTGGCCTTTTGACTAGCCCATTTTTACCATCGAGGAAACTGAGGCATGCAGCTAGTCTGAAGCAGATCTTGGAAAAGACTAAGAATTATTGCCTTCCTCAACACTTTTCCACATTCACCCCATATCAAAAGATTTATCTTAGATAACCCTAATGAGTCTTAAATGTGGGGGACAAACAGTCATGTAAGAAAGCAAGAACCACTGTTCCATCCAGGCATACATGAAAGCACCAACATGGACATTGCTGTCGTCCTTAATGACACTTAAAAAAAAAAGTAAGTTGTGATCCAATGTTTTCAAAGCCTCCAGGGATCCTTCTAAATTGTAAGGTGACTTTCCCTCCTACACTTTGGACAAAACAGAGCTGATAACCATGGCAACCTTTCCAGCTCTTGACACGTGTGTATGGAACAGAACTTCTGAGAGAAGACGCAACATCGGTGTAGGTTGATGTTCCTTATAAGGCCTGTGTAAACATAAACATATGTGGGAGGCATCCAACAACTTCTTTTCCTTGAGGAGGAGAAGCTGAGAAAATTCCTCTTGTGCAACGGGTTGTAGGAGAGAGACTCCTGATTGATAATCGGATTGGAAAAATCAAAGTAGCGCAGGCCCCTGGAATCTGAGGTGGTGGTCCAATAATTAGAGGGAAAGCAGAGAAGTCACAGTGTGAGAGGTGGAGGGAGGCTCGCGTTGTCACGGAAAGGTGCTCAGGTTTGTAGGGTTAGGGCTAAACGGAAGGGAAGGGCTTAGAAGTTGAATCGCTTTGAGAACACCTGGCAGAGCTGTTCATGGCAAGGTGACTTGGAGGCCACGCAAGGCAACCATGCCCCTGCCTGCTGGGATCCCAGGGCCAACCCAGCCTGCCAGGGAAGCAAGTTTTCCGCGTCAGATGTGGTAAGTCTGAACATCCCTGTCCTTATAGGCAGAAGCTGCTGAGTGTTCCAAGAAGGGCAATTTCCCCTGAGGTTCTGCTGGTTCCTTCCAGAAACAAGCTCCTTCCACGCCAGCCTTAGAACGTGCCTGTAAGCTTCAACCTATGAAGTGGCCGGGGCTAGGGATCGCGGTTCGAGTCCTGCCTGGGGCTGGTAGCGAGACCTAGTTCCAAAAAAATAGCTGGGCGTGGTGGCGCGCGTCTGTCATCCCAGCTACCTGGGAAGCTGAGGCTGGGGATTGCTTGAGTCTGTGGTACCCCGGGCGACGAGAGCCTGCGGTTCCACGGGCAAAAATAGCGAGACCTGGTCTCAAAAGAAAAAAAAAAAAAAAAAAGGAACCTAACCGCAGGGGCCAAACATCTGAACTCTCACTCGGAGCGCCACAAGCTTCTTTGGGAGTCTGAAGTGTTCTTACAACTTCTGTCTTAGGCCAGGCATGGTGGCTCGTGCCGGTAAGCTTCATCCTATGAAGCGGCCAGGTCTAGGGATCGTGGTTCGAGTCCCATCTGAGGCCCGTAGCGAGACCTAGTTCCAAAAAAATAGCTGGGCGTGGTGGCACACGCCTGTAATCCCAGCTACCTGGGAAACTGAGGCTAGGGGTTGCTTGAGTCTGTGGTACCCTGGGCAACAAGAGCCTGCGGTTCCACAGGCAAAAATAGCGAAACCTTGTCTCAAACAACAACAACTACTTCTGTCTTAAAGCATTTAATTACCTTCACACAATTCATAGAAAGGAAATAGCTCTTAAAAACACACCTTTTAAACACTGGAAATTTGTCTTTATAATTTGGGGGCTCGCATTTTTATGAGGAATGATGCAGAGAATTTCCCAAATTTAATCATTCTTTTTATTATTATCACTGGTGGCCATCTTTTAGGTTCTTTCTTTCTTTTTTTATTTATCTTTTTTTTTTTTTTTGAGACTAGGTCTAGCTTTTTTTGCCCGTGGACCCGCAGGCTCAGGATGCTTGGGGTACCACAGACTCAAGCAATCTCCAGTCTCAGCTTCCCAGGTAGCTGGGATTAAGGTGCGTGCC